>JAOTNS010000213.1:167109-274195 GCA_028476615.1 Culter alburnus
CGCTTGCGTCCACTGTTTAGACTATGAAAGGGAGCGTGTCACTCGCGTCGCTCGCGTTTCTCGCGTTGACTATGTAACGGCCCTTACTAATGCGATACTGACGTTGTATCGAGAGGGTCGATCCTCAAATAAAAATATTGTTACCAAATTTAACTAGTAATTCATATTATTTTTCATGAAAACAAATGCACAATATAAGCTTTCCAGTGGGGAAAATGAACAGCCCTCATTCAAAAACATCATCAAACAATATATTAAAGGCACAGCTAAATGTGACAATTATTATAATGGGTTTATGTGAATATTGTTTTCAAGGGTTAGTTCAATAAAAATGACGTCATTAATTACTCACCCTCATGTTGCTCCAAATCAGTGAACATAAGAGGAAGATCAACCAAACATTGATAACACAAGAACAAACCTCTTCCTGAAGCTCAAACGTGCTGCGTGACACACGAGAATGAACCGCATTGGTTACGCGGCATGTTTGAGCTTCCCAAAGAGTTTTGTTCTTGTGTTATTTAGGTTCAGTTGAGCTTCTGTTTATGATTCATGTTTATATGTGAGTAAAAGCCTAAATTAAATTAGTTCATCATAAAAAGTGAAAGAAGGAAATATTTGGACTTAAACACCTCAATTCATATGGATTAGTTTTTTGATCTCTTCATGACCTTTTTGAAGTGTCAAAGTGGTAGTTACAGAGGCAGACAACTGAGGGACAGATATCACTCATATTTCATCAGAAAGATCTTCATTTGTGTTCAGAAGATGAACAAAAGTCTTATAGGTTTAGAACGACATGAGGGTGAGTAATTAATGACAGATTTTTAATTTTGGGGTGAAATAACCCTTTAGGTTCACTTAAATTAAAAGTTTTTGTAAGGTTTTTTAAAATATTCTGGAATTGTTAATGAATGATACATAAACACAATGTAGGCCTAGATTTTTATGTTGTTGTTTTTTTTTTTTTTTTTTTGTATACTGTAAAATCCACTTATTAGCGGCATCAGTAACAGTATTGGTAGCTGAGATACAGCCTTCATTCATAGTGCACTAGTTTTTGTATTTTTCTGTTTTAGATCCTCCAAAAAGCGTCTCAGTGTCCATCAGTCCATCTGGTGAAATAGTGTCAGGAGATTCAGTGACTCTGATCTGCAGCAGTGATTCAAACCCTCCTGCAGAAATCAGCTGGTTTAAAGGAGGAACGTTTGTAGGATCTGGAAGAATCTACAGCATCTCAAAGATCAGCTCTGATGACAGTGGAGAATACAAGTGCAGATCCATCTATAAACATGAAGAGAAATACTCTGATGCTGTGACTTTAAACGTCATGTGTGAGTTAATTATAAAACATAAAATGTTGATGTTTTTGATGAATTCAGTTTATATTCAGAATTTTAAGAGGTTTTAAATAATTTGGTGATTGTTATTAGACCCACCCAGGAACGTCTCAGTGTCCATCATTCAGTCTGGTCAGATTAGGGTCGAAGATTCAGTGACTCTGATCTGCAGCAGTGATTCAAACCCTCCTGCAGAAATCAGCTGGTTTAAAGGAGGAACGTTTGTAGGATCTGGAAGAATCTTCAACATCTCAAAGATCAGCTCTGATGACAGTGGAGAATACAAGTGCAGATCCATCAATGAACATGGAGAGAAATACTCTGATGCTGTGACTTTAAATGTCATGTGTGAGTTAATGATCATCTGCACATTGTTCACATATATATTCAAAATTTTCTCATCTTTATTTATTTATTTATTGTCTGTTTTAGATCCTCCAAAGAGCGTCTCAGTGTCCATCAGTCCATCTGGTGAAATAGCGTCAGGAGATTCAGTGACTCTGATCTGCAGCAGTGATTCAAACCCTCCTGCTCTGAACTTCAGCTGGTTTAAAGGAGGAACGTTTGTAGGATCTGGAAGAATCTTCAACATCTCAAAGATCAGCTCTGATGACAGTGGAGAATACAAGTGCAGATCCATCAATGAACATGGAGAGAAATACTCTGATAATGTGACTTTAAATGTCATGTGTGAGTTAATGATCATCTGCACATTGTTCACATATATATTCAAAATTTTCATCTTTATTTATTTATTTATTGTCTGTTTTAGATCCTCCAAAGAGCGTCTCAGTGTCCATCAGTCCATCTGGTGAAATAGTGTCAGGAGATTCAGTGACTCTGATCTGCAGCAGTGATTCAAACCCTCCTGCTCTGAACTTCAGCTGGTTTAAAGGAGGAACGTTTGTAGGATCTGGAAGAATCTACAGCATCTCAAAGATCAGCTCTGATGACAGTGGAGAATACAAGTGCAGATCCATCAATGAACATGGAGAGAAATACTCTGATGCTGTGACTTTAAACATCATGTGTGAGTTAATGAAAGTTCATTAACCGTGGTAACAACAAATTATTGGTTTAACAATTTAAAACATGAGTATAGAGTTGCTTCTGTCATTTTTAGACCCTCCCAGGCTTTTATTAACACATTCCTGTATCTTCACATCATTTATCCGTTTGGAGAGTTAATCATGATGATCTTCCTCTTTCAGTTCACAATGTGATTGTGATCGCAGCGGCATCTGGAGGATTATTCTTCATCATCACCATCATCATCATCATCTTGTTAATAATGTGAGTTCAATTGTTTAAAAAAAAAGTGAATTTATATTTGAAGTGATGGATAGGAGATGGACTGAAGTGACTTTATATTTAAATTTTGGTCTGATGTAGAAGAAAATGGCTCATTTGTGTTTGTTTATTAGTAAAGATTACTAAAAACAGCATTCATATGTTTCTTAAATTAATAATCATCCATTTTCTGTCAATGTCTGTCATTATAACAGAAAGAAACGAAGAAGTGATAAAACTGAAGATCTCACAGTGAAACAGGTAAATCATCCAGACACACGACTTTACAGATGCAAGGCTATGATTAGATGAACCGCAAGTGCGTCTGCAGAAATTTTGTCTGAAGAGCAGTCCTGGGACATCCCAGTGCGGCAATGAAGCGCAGCTTCTCGTTACCGCCTTTTCAGGGAACAGGGTTACAGTGAAGTAACCCGGGGCGTTCCCTTTCAAAGTCTACACTCAAGCTACACTTAGCGCTATGGGAACTAGAATACCCCACGCCGCTGCACTGTGTGTCCGGACCCCCAGGCTGTGAAGTGTGTCACAAAGTGCAGAGAGTCTCAGGCTCTAGCTTGCAATATTGACTCAAGGACGCAAGAGCCCTGAGTAACAGGAAATTCCAAACTATAAAACTTTATGAATGTGTGCGGAGAGGACCGACCCCCCTGCCAAAGCTCTAGAAGAGGCAACCTCCCTGGTGGAATGAGCCCTGATGCCTGTTGGTGAAGTGTGACTACGTGCCTCATAGGCAAGGGCAATAGCATCTCTCACCCAATGTGACATGGTCTGTTTCGTGGTGGCCGCACCCCTGTTATGGCCATGACAAAGGAATAGTTGCTCTGACTTACGCCACTGACATAAGTCTGAAGAGCACGGTCATTCCTGGGGCAAAGTCTAAGCAGGATGGCACAATGGAGCCTGCAAGTCCCCAATTATTTTTAGAAAAGTTATAGCCATTAGGAAAACCATATCAGAGTTAACAGCTTGTCAAAAACTGAAAAATCGCCCTGAGGGACAGGAACTTGTCCTGAGCCCAGAGCAGAATGTGCTGCACTAGCCTGTCTAGACGTTGCAAGTGCAGTCCACCCTGGCGATTCGTATTAGAGGCTACTGCAGTAATGTCCACCCACTCTAGGACATGGTAACCCCTTAACTGGTGGAGGAAGTACTTCAGGGCCAGAAATACAGCCATCAGTTCGAGAAAATTGAGGTGCCAATCGAGATGATGACCTCACCATATCCCTTTGGACTGGACGGCCACCTACGGCCACCAGCCTGAGCCTGTACGGGAAGCGTCTGTTGTTGGCATCTTGCAACATCAATGCATATAGAGTGGGACCCAAGGTGAAGAACTGGGGTCTGAGCCACATAGAAAGGGAACGAGACCATAGCACGTAACCCTTACTATAAACATGGATTTTAGAAAGGACACGAAGGACTTAGCGCGTGCCCTTGCCCTTATTTGCCGTGGGGAATTTGCTCATATGCAAGAGGCCCACAGGAATCACCAAGGACGCTGACGCCATGAGACCTAACATTTCTTGATACTGCAGAAAAGTGCAATCTTGGCCTAGCCTGACATTGTTCAGGGTGGTTAGAATGGTCTTGACTCGAGCGGGAGACAATTGTGCCTGCATCGTGGTCGAATCCCATACGACCCCTAAATATGTCATTCTCTGGGTAGCACAGAGAACACTTTTCTTCTCGTTTAGTCTCAACCCTAAAGAAAATAGATGAGCTAGTACGACATCTGTGTGTTGTAACGCCATCTCTTGTGACTGTGCTAGTATCAGCCAGTCGTCTACGTAATTCTACTAGAGCATAGTCAGGATCGGCGTAATTAGGGACTGCATTATATGAGCATTAAATTCGGACAACTTTCCGTGTAACATGAACAAGACTATTAACTAGACTAAACACTTAACTACTCTAACATTCACACACATACATGCATAGTTTACCAAGGGAAAGAGAGAGCCGAAGCAGAATACAGGAAAGCAAAAAGTTACAGCATTGTTTGAATTTCAGCAGATCAACAGCCTTGAGCAAACCAGTGTAGTTCTAACAGGCCCTTCTTTAAAAGGGCTAAGGATACTGACTGTATCAAATAATAAGACTAAGTTTGATACTTGCATGTTTCGCCTATTTGAATTAAAACTGTCCTGATGCAATTTCACGAGTTCACATATACATATAATTAGATTTGGCGTGCTGTCTGGGGGAGGGCTCCAAGCTCGGAATTTTGGCCCGAACCCAGAGTACTCCCCTCGGATGTGGTAATGAGAGATAGAACTAGAAGTGAGAAGATGGGGTGGTGGAAGGATGCTGATAAACTGTCAACGAACAGAGGTAAGTCTGCAGTATATATAAGTCTTGTTGTTGGTTGATTAGCTGAATGCTTTCCACTTGTGCTAATTAGTCTAATTATCTGCACCTGCTCCTCCCGAATTTTGTTAATATAAAACATAATTTGTGGAGGCTCCCGTTGATATTTGCTGATATTGTCTTGATGAAAGAGAACCAGTTGGATTCAGAGGATCTTTGGTGAATGAATGGAAGGTCTAGGCCGAAGCCTGGCACAAGCTTGGGGTTCCTTAGAAGCTTCTAGTACAGCATCATCTTGACATCAACGTTTTTCAGTAAAGGAAAAGGGGAAGAGGCTGTGATCTTGTGATTTTAAAGGGTGAAGATGTGACACCCTCTTGAGGTGTCTGAGGCAATAAGGAATTGTCCCTTTAGATGGAAGTTTTATGAGTTTTTGTTCTGTAGCAAGATATTAGCATAAGACACTGGATTGGATGTATGAGAGAAGAACCTTCTAGATGCTTATAATACTAACAGGTCACAGAGTTAGTAACATGTAACATAAATTACCAAATAGGAAATGAAAGTTGGTGTCCGTAGATACCAAACATGCTACCATGTGATCTCAGTTAACTATAAATGTGCAACTTTGAAACATTAATACCAAAATAGTTCAAAAGAGAGAATTAATACATAGAATAAACCCTTAAAAAGGAAAATCATGAGAGGGGAATAATGGATACACGTTTATACATTTCTCATATGGTTATATATAGAATATATAGGATTAAGAGGGTTTATTTGTCCTTCTCAGACAGAATGAAGTCAAAGTCACTATCTTCTCTGCACATTCCTGACAGCAATAAAATAGGAACAGGACACCTATTGTGTCTCTGTGTTGCAGTTGTGGGAGATGGAATTAACAGGACTTGTGAGGGAGAGTTTCTGGATTATTTATTAAAGGTGCCCTAGAACGTCTTTTTAAAAGATGTAATATAAGGTGTCCCCTGAATGTGTCTGTGAAGTTTCAGCTCAAAATACCCCATAGATTTTTTTTTTTATTCATTTTTTTAACTGCCTGTTTTGGGGCATCATTAACTATGCACCGATATATAGGTTGCAGCCCCTTTAAATCTCGTGCTCCCCGCCCCGGAGCTCGCGCTTGCCTTGAACAGCATAAACACAGTTCACACAGCTAATATAACCCTCAAAATGGATCTTTACAAAGTGTTCGTCATGCAGCATGTCTAATCGCATAAGTATTATACTTATTTGGATGTTTACATTTGATTCTGAATGAGTTTGAGGCTGTGCTCCGTGGCTAACGGCTAATGCTACACTGTTGGAGAGATTTATAAAGAATGAAGTTGTGTTTATGAATTATACAGACTGCAAGTGTTTAAAAATGAAAATAGCGACGGCTCTTGTCTCCGTGAATACAGTAAGAAACGATGGTAACTTTAACCACATTTAACAGTACATTAGCAACATGCTAACGAAACATTTAGAAAGACAATTTACAAATATCATTAAAAATATCATGATATCATGGATCATGTCAGTTATTATTGCTCCATCTGCCATTTTTCGCTATTGTTCTTGCTTGCTTACCTAGTCTGATGATTCAGCTGTGCACATCCAGAGGTACTGCCCTTGTCTAATGCTTGATCATGGGCTGGCATTTGCAAATATTGGGGGCGTACACCCCGACGTAACAGTCGGTGTTATGTTGAGATTCGCTGTTCATCGGAGTCTTTTAAACAAATGAGATTTACATTAGAAGGAGGAAACAATGGAGTTTGAAACTCAGTGTAAGTCTTTTCCATGTACTGAACTCTGTTATTCAACTATGCCAAGGTAAATTCAATATTTAATTCTAGGGCACCTTTAAATAAAATGAATAATTGTGTGTCTGGTCCAGATGCTACTCTTAAGAGCTTTGACTGAATGGTTTAAGCCTCGAAGATCTAAGATTGGATGCAGCCCCTCGTCCTTTTGGGAACTGAGTAGTATCTGCTGTAGTAACCTGACTCTCTCTCTCTAGGGGGGAAACATGCTCTATGGCCCCTTTCTTCAGAAGAAATTGCAGCTCTTGTGACAGTAAAGTAGAGACCAATAGAGACCACATCTGTGAAATGTGGAGAACGATTAATAAATTGGATTCCGTAAACTTTTTCTACTGTCTTTAGAACCCACGCAGAAGTCCTTGGCAGTAGCTTCCATTCTGCCAGGCTCTCTGAAATGGGCACTAATTTTGATACTTCCCTTTAATGGGATGTTAGATGTTCCACATCCTGATGTGTTACAGGAATCAAAGGAACACCTAACATTTCACTGAAAACCGCTGCCTCCGAAGCACCAGAGGTGGCAGGGAAGGAGGGTTTATGTGAAGATATTGAGAAGGGGCGGATGTTAGATATTATAGGGCTGCTGAGCGTGACGAGCTGGTAACCAGTTTTACGAGGGGAAGCGCAACTCGCCTTTCTTCAGCAGGTCAGCCAGGTCCACCTGCAACACTGCCATAGTGTGCAGAGCAGTACCAGTCTGACACACAGATTGAAACGCCTTCCTGCCTGTATCGATGTTATTATGCATAGCTCGGTGGGGAGTGCTGTTTCTTTAAGTGACTATGAGCTCCAGAGAAGAGATAGCTCGCAAGCGTCTCTTCGAACTGAAGCATCATCGTATAATCACACGTCCTTGCACCCACGATAGTCGAATAAGTTGACATTGAGGGCACAAAGGCACACAAAAAATAAGGTTTTCCCCATGAACGTTAACGTCATGGAGGACCTATTTTATTTTAATATAATATATATATATATATATATATATATATATTATAAATAATTTTATAATTTATATAGATGGCCATTTCACTTACTAATTCCTCAGAATTAAATGCAGCTAATTATCAGACAAGTAAACACGGTTTGAATGAAAAGCTGTGCTTAAAGGATTAGTTCACTTTCAAATTAAAATTTCCTGATAATTTACTCCCCCCATGTCATCCAAGATGTCCGTGTCTTTCTTTCTTCAGTCGAAAAGAAATTAAGGTTTTTGATGAAAACATTCCAGGATTTTTCTCCACATAGTGGACTTCATTGGAGCCCAATAATGTTTGAAGGTCAAAATTACAGTTTACAGCGATCCCAGATGAGAAATAAGGGTCTCATCTAGAGAAACCATTGCTCATTTTCTAAAAAAACAAAAACAAATTTTATATGTTTTAACCATCAATGCTCATCTTGAACTAGCTCTCTTCTTCTTCTCTATTAGAATTCCAGCAGTGTAGACACTGCTAAGAGTATTACTGCCCTCCACAGGTCAAAGTTTGAACTAAATTGTCATATACAATATGCTAGTGCAAGTATATAACAATTAGTTCAAACTTCAAAGGGCAGTAATACACTTAGCAGTGTCTACACTGCCGGAATTCAAATAGAGGAAATTTTCATTTGAAAGTGAACTAATCCTTTAAATATTTCATAGATCGGTCTGATATGCCTGTAACAGCCATTGTGTACAGCACAGTACCAGTCTGACTCGCTGTGAAACGCCTCTGATGATGCACCCCCAGGGGAGAGCTAGCACGCGAGCGCCTCTCCGATTTGAGGCAGCATCATATAAACGCGTGCCTTCGCACCCGCGATAGTGAGCGGTCGATGTCACGGGCACAAAGACACATATTTATTTTATAAATGCTTAGGGGGTCTGACTAGTGTTTCACTGCATGAATGACCGCCCAGAGCAGTTCCCTTTCGCTTTCATCACGGGAGGAATGCTCGGAGACGGACAAACTCACATTCTATCTCACATTCCATTCCGCCCGAGCCGAAGAAGCGCTGAGGCACGCTTCGGTCCTGGCAAAAGGACAGCGCGATCCGGAGAGAGAGAGAGCAACAGGGATGAACCCGTCTCTCAATCCTCAGCCAGATCGCCACGCGAGCCCCACAATCACTTTGTGAGTGCTACTACCCCTTTGAAATAAGCAAAGCGAACACAAAGCACTTCAACTGTGAACATTCACAATGCTCGCACTCGCCCTGTTACAACGCAAGGGCAGCGTGCTCTTCCCCAAACAAACAAAACAATCCCGGTGTGTGTCCGATTCAGAGATGGAATGCGAACACGGAGACACACACCGTTTGCTTTGTTCAGCCATGACTTTCTCTCAAATATATAAAATATAATATATGTGTGTTCACTTTTCACTTGTTAGACAGAGTTGAAAAAGCAACAAGGGGAGAGAAAGTTCTGCGCACTGCCTGTCAAATCTAACTCCTAACAAAGAAGGAAGAAAAGAGTTTGAGCAGAGCTGCTTCACACACACTTCACAATATGGTCTTTAGCCTTGTCCAAATACCCACACTTGCGATCTTTGCACCTGACCACTTGTGTACTTACATGACGCATTTCCTGTATTTGGTTCAAGTGTTCAAGTAGGTGTGAAGACTGCAAGTGTGTGTAGAACTTTTGATTACCCGATGGGACACACTTACAGTCACTTACACTTACAAAAAAGGCAACCGTTTACAGCTTTTTTTTAATTATTATTTTCAATACTTATATATTTTAAAATACACTTCTACATGTCTGTTCAGTCACTATGTAACTAACAGAAGACACTATTTAAAAATTATGGTGCTTCTTTGAGTGATAAAAAGTAGTTGCAAGTGTTGTACAAAATACACAGTCTACTCATCTTTGCATCCGTAAAATGCGCAACACTTTATATTTTACTACCAAATTATGCCAATGTACTACCAATGTATTATATAATTAATTTAACTTACAGTCGTTGTTTTCCTTGACATCTCGCGATTTCGGGGCATGTGAGTTCCCGAACATAATGCATGATGGGATACGCTTAGCCTTGAATAGCGCTCTGAAGCGGTATTCAAGATAGTGTGGGTTTAGTGTGCATTAAGGGCACTGCACTTGGACATTTTTAAGACATGGGACAGCTTGCGCACTTACTTCCTGTCGTGTGCACGAGCTCTCAAGTGGCCAAAACAACGCAAGTGTGGGTATTTGGACAGGGCACTACTTTCACTTCCCATATGAACACAGAATGGTGTAGATTCAACGCTGGGGAATTTACTGTGCTGTGTTTCAGACCGTAACTGCACAGACTGACGGGAAACTAGCCTTATCAAAGTCTTTTCAAAATCTGAACAATCTGACTAAGAATCTATACCTTGGGATTTGTCTTAATTAATTATTTTCTTGTATTTCAGAATGCTCTCTATTCTGACGCGTCACAGAGAGTTTCAGTCCATGATGGGCCTCTTTCCGAACCGGATTCAGCCAATGACGCTCCGTATGCCAGTGTGAAACCAAAGAGATTCAGAGGAAAAACTCCTGAATCCAGAGATGCTGAGGAGATCCAGTACGCAACTGTCCAATATCACAGAAAGAAAGAGACGAAGAGATCAGAAGAGAATGAATGTCAGTACGAAAATATAAGAGTTCATCAGCCTGATGCTGCCGTGAGGTGAGAAAAACCAACTTAACCAGCACCAGTTTAACCAGCAAAGATCATATAATCTTAGCTGTGACATTGTTGATCTCCTGTTTGTTTTGTGTTTTTAGGCGATCAGCTGTTCAAACTGTGGAAGATGCATCAGTGATCTACAGCAGCGTCAAATGAGAGACCAGCGAGCACAAAGCCTGTGCTCAATTGTTAAATGAAAGATTGTTTGATAATTGTATATTTGTGAAATAATTTACCCATCGGTTCATACCACAACCAACATGTTCAATATCCACATTAAGACTAATTGTTCTCTTTGACCATTTATGAGAGATGACAGTCATTGTATGATGGATTGATTTTTTTGTTTCCGTTTTGTTGTTGTTTTGTTTTTTGTTTGTCTGAGTTGAATCTGTTAGTAGCATGTAATTTGTGTTGTTTTTTCAGTATTTTGGTCTTCAGTTTTGGGCATAAGTTTAGAAAATATATCAAAAATATACATCAGAGAGAGAAATAAAATCACAATCTGATTCTGAACAATGTTGTTCACATCTTATACATCACACTCTCATCTGAAGTTAAGTCAAAGAAAGTCTGTTATACTGTAAATAAAATTTACAGATTGTAACTTTTTAAAAAATATTGCATTATATAAAAGTATGTTTTGACATAAGCTAACAACAGTGTTATATGTTCTGCTTATCAACATTCAAATGCATTAGGCATTTTATTATTTAATATATTTCATAAAGAGTTTCCTCTGCATGTTTTACTTTGTATGTTTTTACAGGTATGGCTAATGCTTTAATAAACTGCTGATTAACCTTCAAGCTATTTAAGTCTGTGGTGTCTCTGATCTGCTGGTTACACAGCACTGGTAGGACCTCTAGAATTATTATTCATGGACGGGCATAAACAGATTATGGAATTAAATTCCTGTCTTGCAGTTACACAGATAAAAAAAAAATAGATGTGAATCAAAAATTTAAAAACAAAAATATATTGCACAAATTGAAAAAAATAAATTAATAATGAAAAACGTATCAAACGACGTGGTCAGTGGTCACAGCTCAAAATATAATATGCCTGAATCAAAAAATTAAAAGTGCATTTAAAAGAATAACGAACATGAATCAAAACTTTAAACACATTAAAAATTAAAAACTTATGCCTGGCCTGGCACTGATTCATTATGCTCCGATGCTTCCTGAAGCAGTGTTTTGAAATCGGCCATCACTAATAAGTCGTTATTTTGTTTTTTTTGGCGCACCAAAAATATTCTCGTCGCTTTATAATATTAATATTGAGCCACTATACATACATGAACTCATTTAGATGTGTTTTCAATACCTTTATGGATCTTGAGAGAGGAAATGTCATTGCTCCCTATGGAGGCCTCATGGAGCCATCGGATTTCAACTAAAATATCTTAATTTGTGTTCTGAAGATTAACGAAGGTTTTACGGTTGTGGAACGGCATGAGGGTGAGTATAAATGACATTATTTCATTTTTGGGTGAATAACCCTTTAAGGAATTGAAATGTGATTGCGAAATATAAAACTGTGAAAAATAAATAATTTGTTTAAACCACTGTAGTCATGTCAACTATTTTAACAATGTCTTTAGTACCTTTCTAGACCTTGAAAGTGTTGATTATATTGCTGTCTATGGACGAGTCATAGACCTCTCAGATTTCATCAAAAATATCTTAATTTGTGTTCCAGAGATGAACGAAGGTCTTACAGGTGTGGAACGTCAGAAACTTCCACAACACAGACAGTGAACAGCGGTCATGGCATTTTGGAATCCATCATCACAAATAATAACTTTGGAAAACCACTAGCCACAGTGGCTGGTGAGCAAAAAAGTTAATGTCAAGCCCTGCTGGTTAGTAATAAGTGAAGCTGGTAATGCTGTTTGTGGAGATGTTTAATCAGATCTTCAGAGATTTAATGTCTTTTACCTTCAGTTGATTTGTCTAAGGCTGTGACTGGAAGTCAGTTTTATTTTCTTGTTCTTGTTGTTTCTCTTTCCTTCAGTGATTCTGCTTTTTAAAAGCAGGTGTCCGGATGTTTCAGGAACATCATACTAAACTTTAAATGGTGTTCTATTAACATTAAGGAAACTGGACATTTTTATGTTCTTGGAAAGTTACAAATCAATGTTCCTATTAAGTTGTTAATAAAAAAAAATATGTTGAAAGAATGATTCAGGAGCGTTTACTAACCTTAAAAAATGTTCCAGTAACATCAAAAAACATTTTAATGTTTCCATAACACAAACTGTTGGAAATTGGAAAATGTTCTTAGAACAAAATGATTGGTTTGGGGTAACAAAGAACATTAAGAGGGATATAAAAGGCAATGCAGTAGGTGTGGTTGTTCTTCTGAACAATGTTCTTGCAAGAATAAAATCAACAAAGACATTTCCTGAGTGTTTGTTTCATTACATTCTCATCACTAAAGGAATAAATTTTTCCACAACACCCCCTTCACCCTCATTCACTATTCCCTACATTACTCCACTAATATAGTTCACTTGAGGGAGTGAATGAAAACGAGAGAGTGAATTCGGACAGAGTGGAAGAGCTGCCGCTTTTACATAGTTTGTACTTTCTGTTTAATAATCATTTGAATCTTAACAAACTGGACGCTCTAGTAGTAAGATGAAAATATTTATCTTGAACTCTGCCATATAAACTAGCATGTATAAACCTTAATTAAATAATTCAATAGTGCCCAATTTAAGGGTATAGGAGACGATTTTGGACACAGCCTCAATGATGATGTCAAGGCTATAATGTGATTGGTTATCAAGGCACACATGATTCAAGTTAGTCATTACACTTTTTCCAATGGTAGAGCCATGGATCTTCATATCTCCCAATAATAAGACCATCTCTGGTATAGGCTTTAGACAATTGTCAGCTCCACCCTAACTTCTGCTGCTGGCCTGAAACTGCCTTCACGTATAACACTGTGGTTCTTCAGTTAGACATATCTCATCTCATATGAGCTTGTTCAAACCCTCAAACTACCACCAGAGGTCACTATCTCCTGCTACTGACATCAACCTTGATGAGAGTCACCTGTAAATCACAATCATTCATCTTCACAATCATTTATCTTCAACTTCAAGAAAAAGATCATAATTTTTCTTTAAGTAGGTTTAGCTTAGCGCTGTTGTTCTCTTGTAGAGGGAGGGAAACAGATATTTCCGTCGCTGGTCATTAATAAACAGTGTTAACCACAGAAAGTCCTTCAATGTGACGCTAAAGTGCTTGTGTTAAAACAGTCAGTCATTTGGTTGCTGTTGATCTGATGAGCTTCAACACGGTAAGACAATAATGAAAACTGATAATTATTACTCATAACATGCGTGTGTTAACATGAGAAATGTTAAGAATAGTGATAGAGCAAGTGATGATTATAATAATGCTGTATTATAGATATATTTGATGCTGATGTTGGTCAAAATGGCTCCTGCTCTTCATCTGATCTTTCTGCTCATGATTCACGGTGAGTCTCTGTTTCATTCACATTAGAAACACTCTGATGTTTCATTCAAGACCTCATGAGCGGATGATGAGCTCTTTCTTCTGTCTTGTACTCATATATTTCAGGAACAGGAAGTTAGGGTGAGACATGTCAAACTCTTGTCCTTTTTAGAAATGTCCAATAGTCTTTTGCTACTTGTTTGTCAGTGTCAGATGATTTAGGGGAGGGACTTTCTCATTGTTCAGAGCATTTGATTGGACAAAAATCACTGTAGCACCAGATGTAATATTTTTGGCTCATGTTCTGGAAGTGAATGTGTATATGTTAAATATTTGTCACGTCATATTCCATTATTTTGAATTATGCATCATGTTGTTCTTGGTTGATTTCTTTTTCTCTCTTCACTCTTCTGTCTCTGTACATTTATTTCTGCTTTTCTGAAACACCCTCCATAAAAGTAAATCTCACTAAAATAATTTATTTACATTTATCACTCGATAGATTGTGAGAAGATTTCCTGCAGTCACTGATTTCAAATAATAATAAAGTATTATCATATTTTCATAGTCCAGTAACTGATAAAACAGTTTGATGAATTCTGTGTTTCAGGGGTTTCTAGTGCTGGTTTGGGTGTGAGTTACAGTCCTTCAAACATCTGTGCAAAAGGACTCATCAGTGATAATGAGCTGCACTTATACATACCCTACTGGATATCAGATCAAGAAAGTTTCTGGACCAAAAACCCTGTAAAGGGTGTAGAGTTTCCAGATCTGTCTGAGGACCCTGATACAGTCAGAGGCTTCAGTATCTGGGAGATAAACAGCAGAACTGCACCATCAGACTGAGTCATGTGACACTGAAGGACTCACACATGTACTGTTTCAGATTCATCACTAATATAACAGGAGGAAAATGGACTGGTAAACCAGGAGTGACTCTTGCTGTCACAGGTGACTTTCATGAGGTTTCTCTCTTCTTCTGTGCATTATGTTGAAGAATAATCAGTGTATGACAGCAGCACTAGATATAATGTGTGTGTTGTGTTCAGATCTTCAGGTGGAGTCTCCTGAGAGAGTGACAGAGGGAGATTCAGTCCGTCTGACATGTAAAAGCAGCTGCACTCTGACTGACAGAGCAACATTCATCTGGTACAGAAACTCACAGCCATTAACTGAGAGAAGAGACAGAAACAATGAACTCCTGCTGCAGTCAGTCAGAAGAGAGGATGCAGGCAGATATAGCTGTGCTGTACACGGACACAATCACATCTCTCCTGCTGTTCAGCTCAGTGTCACGTGTGAGTACAGATTGACTTTTTCTCTTTAAAGTTTGAAAAGCAAGTGGAGTTTGACACTACATCATGCTAATAAATGATCATGAAGTATCGTGGGAGCTCTTGTGTCACTAAAAATCTGGAAGAAAAAAATGTCTCAAGTTCAGCTCTGGAGTGAGAGAGAAATCTATGTAGCAGTTTAGCCAGTTTCTGAGTCATGATACAAACATATTGAAGATATGACATAAAATGTAGTCAATCAATGTCCTAAAATCGAATCCGAAAAGATTATTTTATCACCCCCTAGTCAGGTCTATGGGCTGAATAAAGCAAACCAGTGTCTCGCTAGTAAAATTGTGATGGATGACGATTGTAATCAAGGTAAAGACACAAGCACATATTAATATGGTCGAGTGTTTTATAACGGACTCACGGAAGAAGCATGTTTTGGAGGAGTGTGAGCGGGTCAGTGGTTTTTATGTACATATGAACATCAGTCCAAACAGAGACACAAACACTCGCTCTGACAGATCTGTATTAGATCTGTATTAGTCTCTATATGCAGTCAGGTCATGATTGTGGTCTTTTGGGTTCTCCATGTGGTCCTGTTTGGTATCGCACATCAATTTATATTTATAAAAATCTCTAAACAAGTATAATATTTATTTTTTTCTCACAGTTTTTGCCGTTGCATTATATACATACATTGTGAATTAGGAAAAGTAGAAATTATTTTTAATTTACCTTAAAACAATCTTGTTTTAATCAAAGTACAGTTTTATGAGAATCATCCAATAATCCAGAAGTTGGTAAAACATTTATCTGTATTTCAAATATTTCAAGCCTCTCAAATTCTAGTCTTAATAGTTTTTCTTGTGTTTAAAGGATTAGCTTTAAAGGGTTAGTTCATCCAAAAATGAAAATAATGTCATTAATTACTGTCCCTCATGTTGTTCCACACCCGTAAAACCTTCGTTCATCGTCAGAACACAGATTAAGATATTTTTAATGAAATCCGAGAGGTATCTGACTCGTCCATAGACAGCAATATAAGCAACTCTTTCAAGGTCCAGAAATGTACTAAAGACATTGTTAAAACAGTCATGTGACTGCAGTGGCTCAACCTTAATGTCATGAAATGAGAGTACTTTTTGTGCACAAAAACAAAACAAAAATAAGGACTTATTCAACAATCTCTTCTTTTCTGTGTCATTCTCAAACGTTGTTTATGTCCAGTGCTTCCAGATTCTACGTCCAAACGCTGGCTCATTTGGCTGGCTCCTGTGTTAGCATCACACGCATGCGTCGTGCTGATCATGTGATCAGCTCTAGCCAATACTAAGCCGGCATTCAGATGTAAACACACTTACGAGTCACCTGCGTAAGAATAATGACAAGGAAGAGAAGAGACTGTTGAATAAAGTCGCACAAAAAGTATTCTTGTCTCTTTGTAACATTAAGGTTGAACCACTGCAGTCATGTCGACTGTTTTAACAATGTCTGAAAGTGTTGATTACATTGCTGTCTATGGACTATGGATTTCATCAAAAATATCTTAATTTGTGTTCTGAAGATGAACGAAGGTCCTACGGGTGTGGAATGACATGAGGGTGAGTAATTAATGACAGAATTTTCATTTTTGGATGAACTAACCCTTTAAATCATACTGGGATAATAACTAACTGCAGCTCTAGCTAGAACATTTTCTACCAGCTGGCTGCCACTGATAAATACTTTTACCTTGGATCTGTAGATTCTCCAATGAATTCTGTGATCTCCATCAGTCCATCTGGTGAAATAGTGTCAGGAGATTCAGTGACTCTGATCTGCAGCAGTGATTCAAACCCTCCTGCTCTGAACTTCAGCTGGTTTAAAGGAGGAACGTTTGTAGGATCTGGAAGAATCTTCAACATCTCAAAGATCAGCTCTGATGACAGTGGAGAATACAAGTGCAGATCCATCAATGAACATGGAGAGAAATACTCTGATGCTGTGACTTTAAATGTCATGTCTGTGAGTTTTATGAATCATATTCTGTATTTTAACCACATACACCTGTTTACTTCATTATTTGTCATTATATTTTGATTGATCTTTTGTCTGTCCTGTTAAACATTGGTGTGTGTTTTTGTCTATTTCAGCAGTCAGATGTTTCTCATCTGTAGCTGTTGGTGTTGCTGTTGGTGTTTTACTCGGTGGAGCATCAGGTGCTTTTGTTATGTACATTTGGTAAGATGTTCCTTCTTATGTCCTCTTCCTATCTTACGTATATATACCTCTCACTCCCTTCTGTCGTTGGGATAAAAGTAAACTCAGCCTAAAATCTGCCTAGCTCACTGTGTTCTTCTATAATACTGCATGTTACTTTTGACAAGAACTGCAACTAAAAAACTTGAAGGTCATTGTCCTGCAGAGTTTAGCTCTAACTTGCCTCAACACACCTGTTTATTCATCTTTCTTCTGACAGTCTTACTAGAAGAATGAAAAGAAGATCTGCTGTGAAGGAGGTGAGATGATCACAATTATTTACAGTGTTTCCTGCAGGCAGAGATGTTTCCTTCAGCCATTATGAGCCGTTCAGAGATATTAAGAGTAAAAGACACGAGTCTCGAGTCCAAACACCTGATTATTCAGTTCTAGATCCAGTAAACTGATTTCCATCAAGATCCTCTAAACATTACAGTCAGTTCAGTTAGACTATCAGATTTAAAACATGATGTTTGTGTCCTTCTGTCTCTCCTGTAGATCTCTGATCCCAATGAAGACACATATACAGCTCTTGAGCTCAAGTCCACGACCTCTGACCTGTACGACACACTCACAGTAAGTGAGACGTCACAGTCAGATGATCCATCACAGATGATCACATGACCGATCTCTCTCTCTTTCACACAGACGGTTCATCCCAGAGCTCCTGAAGACTCCTGCAGGACTCTTGATCCTCAGAGCTTTTCTAAACATGAGAATCCATCAGTGAGTGTCTGAACCTGCAGCTCTTCTCAATATCATCAATCAAACTCTCTTCAGCTCTAGTGTGATTGATTTGTGGATCTTGTGAAAGGTTTATAATGTTGTTGATGAACTTCAGTCAGTCTTTCTTCATCTTATTGTTTGTTCAGATCAACAGGAAGATGCTGCAGTAAGAGGCGGAGCATGAAGGAACCAATCCTGAGCTGTGTGGGCGGAGCCACATATGATTGACAGGATCATCAGTGATGAGTCACACAAGAGTTTTATTTCTGTATAGTTGAAGAAACATGATGTAACAGATTTAGTTTAGTGTAAATTTAATTGATATTGTCCTAACCAACTCTGAACCCTAAACATACCCATTGGTAACCCTCTTGAAATACTTAACCTAATTTGTTTCAAAATATAAGCAACTTTATTCTGGTTTTAATTTTAGTTTTCTTGGAAAGAGACTATTTTCTGTGTATGTGTATTAATTTATTAGCCTCAGCACAGTGTGACGCCTCACGTCTAATGTGTGACGCACTTAACAAATGTTAACAAAGTGCAGTAAATGGTAAAACAAATGGGCTACAAACAAGTGTGTTTATTAGTGCATTAATAAATTAAAATAACTTGAAAACCAGTTCACAGCAGCAGCACAATGAACTGAACAGCTAAATATAACTGGAGACTGCTGACACTGAAAGCATTGCATATTCAAGTTTAAAATGGCTGCACCCTCTCTGATGTTAAAAATAAGATTGAGAGATAAAAAATAATTATTTCCCTAGGTCTAGATTTACATCTGTTGTTTGAAGACTAGGGTCCTAGAAATGGGGTCCTAGAAATGGCATCTTCCAGTATTGCAGGAATATAATATTGAGGCCAGCAGTCTCAGACCGGATGTTAGGGTGGAGATTACAGCATCATTAATGTTAGGTTTGGTGGTTGATCATTTGTTATGCTGGAGCTTATAGTTATTGTGACGTTAGGATTAATGGTTTTGTCAAGCCCCCAACTTAGCCGAAAAAAGCTTAACACTAGCTAACACTGTGGTGCACAGGAAAGGAGACCAGAGGCCATTTTTTGAATGGATGTCAATGGAGGAAAGGCTTTCAAACGCTGAATAAGACACTTTTGTGATGAAATAGTTTATCATTTAATGGACCTCCCATGGGCTAATCATCAGCATGTTTGCTCTTAAACATTCGTTTTGGATTGATCTATTTTTAGAGTTTACACCGGGGGAAAAATGTTGTTCTATAAGAGAAGTCACAGACAATAATGGCTGAATGTATTACTGAATGTATTATTCATTAATGCTTCAAATTCATCATTACTTAAACCAGTCATGAAACTACAGAAAAAAAAAGTCATTAAAACAGACACGTCAATCTGGTTTTTCATCTTTCTTGAGCAATGCACAAATGTTCACTGAAAATACTTGCTGAAAAAGAAGTTACTCAACAAAAGTCAAGGGTCAAGAGCTCAACTAAAAAACACTGAGTATCATGATGGGGACTACAAATGAAAATTTTCAATAAGACATCAACATCTAAACCTCTGTTAATTCTCAGTAAGAGCTTCTGTAGACGTGTGACAGAAATAAAGTCAGTCTGGTTAGTAATAAGTGAAGCTGGTAATGCTGTTTGTGGAGTTGTTTAATCAGATCTTCAGAGATTTAATGTCTTTTATCTTCAGTTCATCTAAGGCTGTGGCTGAAGAAAGTTGTAGTTTCTTGTTCTTGTTGTTTCTCTTTCCTTCATTGATTCTGCTTATTAAAGGATTAGTTCACTTTCAAATAAAATTTTCCTGATAACTTACTCACCCCCATGTCATCCAAGATGTTCATGTCTCTCTTTCTTCAGTGAAAAGAAATTAAGGTGATGAAAACATTCCAGGATTATTCCCATATAGTGGACTTCAATGGAGCCCAAACGGTTGAAGGTCAAAATTACAGTTTCAGTGCAGCTTCAAAGGGCTTTAAATGATACCAGACGAGGAATAAGGGTCTTATCTAGAGAAATGATTGGTCATTTTCCAAAAAAATGTAAATGTAGGGGTGGGGAACATTGATCCTGGAGGGCCATTGTCCTGAAGAGTTTAGCTCTAACACTGAAAAAAACACTCACCTGCCTGTAACTTTAGTAATCCTGAAGACTTTGATTAGCTTCAGGTGTGTTTAATTAGGGTTGGAGCTAAACTCTTCAGGACAATGGCCCTCCAGGATCAATGTTCCCCACCCCTACATTTACATTTTTTTGGAAAATGATCGTTTCTCTAGATAAGACCCTTATTCCTCGTCTGGTATTGTTTAAAGCCCTTTGAAGCTGCATTGAAATTGTAATTTTGACCTTTAGGTCAAAATTAAGAACATTCAAAGAAGGACAGTGACATCTTGGATGACATGGGGGTAAGTAAATTATCAGGAAAATTTTATTTGAAAGTCAACTAATCCTTTAAAAGCAGGTGTTCGGATGTTTCAGGAACATCATTCTAACCTTTAAGTTCTATTAACATTAAGGAAGCTGGACTTTTCCATGTTCTTAGAATGTTACAAATCAGCGTTCCTAGAATGTTGAGTTGTTAGTAAAAAATTAAGTTGAAAGAACGTTTCAGGAACATCATACTAACCTTAAAAAATAACGCTCCAGTAACATCAATAACACATTTTAATGTTTCCATAACACAAACTGAACATTTGGAAAACATTCTTAGAACAAAAATGTGTTATCTGGGAGGCAGGATTCAGTTCACGTCACTTCTCGTTCATTTCTATGGTATTCACAAACAGTCATTGACTGTTGCAGAAATCTGAATGATATTCAGGCTGTGCTTGAAATCGCCAGTGTAGTTGGATTTTTATTGTTTATCATTTATTCTCTTGATTTATAAAATGATGCATTGATTCTTGTTTTCTCTCTGTCTTGTGTGGCATTTAAAACAGTTTGCTCAGTGGAAAATTACTGCTTATGCTGTTGTTTTTTAAGAAACGCTTCTGAAACTAACAAAGGAAGTAAGGCTAATGTGTAAATGTGTTTGTCTAGACAGCTTGGAGTTCAGTAGGGCATCTGCTAAGTTTTACACCCCTCTCTTTTCTATTTCTTCTGATCCGTATATGGTAACGTGTGTTATGATTGGTTTGGGGTAACAAGGAACATTAAGAGGGGCATAAAGGGCAACCGCAGTAGGTGTGGTTGTTCTTCTCTGTAACTCTGTATCTGCATTGAACAACTTTCTTGCAAGAATAAAATCAACAAGGACATTTCCTGAGTGTTTGTTTCATTACATTCTCATCACTAAAGAAAGAAAGATTTTTTCCACAACACCCCCTTCACCCTCATTCACTATTCCCTACATCACTCCACTAATATAGTTCACTTGAGGGAGGGAATGAAAAGAAGAGAGTGAATTTGGACAGAGTGCACTGGATGAGCTGCCGCTTTTACATAGTTTGTGCTTTCTGTTTAATAATCATTTGAATCTTAACAAACTGGCAGCTCTAGTAGTAAGATGAAAATATTTATCTTGAACTCTGTCACCTGTAATCACAATCATTCAACTTCAAGAAAAATATCATAATTGTTCGTTAAGTAGGTTCAGTGCTGTTGTTCGCTTGGTGAGGGAGAGAAACATATTTATGTCGCTGGTCATTAATAAACAGTGTTAACCACACAGAGTCCTTCAAAGTGAAGCTAAAGTGCTTGAGTTAAACAGTCAGTCATTTGGATGCTGTTGATCTGATGAGCTTCAACACGGTAAGACAAACACACTCTTACTTAAAAACTGATAATTATTACTCATACGTGTCTTAACATGAGAAATGTTAAGAATAGGGTGATGTACATATACTTGTTTGAGTGCAAGTGATGATTTATGCTGTATTATAGATATATTTGATGCTGATGTTGGTCAGAATGGCTCCTGCTCTTCCTCTGATCTTTCTGCTCATGATTCACGGTGAGTCTCTGTTTCATTCACATTAGAAACACTCTGATGTTTCATTCAAGACCTCATGAGCGGATGATGAGCTCTTTCTTCTGTCTTGTGCTCATATATATCAGGAACAGGAAGTTAGGGTGAGACATGTCAAACTCTTGTCCTTTTTAGAAATGTAGTAGTCTTTTGCTACTTGTTTGCCAGTGTCAGATGATTTATGGGAGGGACTTTCTTGATTTTCAGAGCATTTGATTGGACAAAAATCAGTAGCACCAGATGTAATATTTTTGGCTCATGTTCTTGGAAGTGAATGTGTATATGTTAAATATTTCTCATGGCATATTCCATGATTTTGAATTTTGCAGCTTGTTGTTCTTGGCTGATTTCTTGGTTTTCATGGTTCAGTAACTGATAAAACAACATGTTCATCTTGATGAATTCTGTGTTTCAGGGGTTTCTAGTGCTGGATGGGGTGTGAGTTACAGTCCTTCACACATCTGTGCACTAAAGAACTCATCAGTGATAATGAACTGCACTTATACAACCCTACTGATATCAGATCAAGAAAGTGTTCTGGACCAAAACACAAGTAATAAATAATGTTGAGTTTCCAGATCTGTCTGAGGACCCTGAATACAGTCAGAGGCTTCAGTATCTGGGAGATAAACAGCAGAACTGCACCATCAGACTGAGTCATGTGACACTGAAGGATTCACACATGTACTATTTCAGATTCATCACTGATAAAGACAAATGGATTGGTGATCCAGGAGTGACTCTTAATGTCACAGGTGACTTTCATGAGGTTTCTCTCTTCTTCTGTGCATTATGTTGAATAATAATCAGTGTATGACAGCAGCACTAGATATAATGTGTGTGTTGTGTTCAGATCTTCAGGTGGAGTCTCCTGAGAGAGTGACAGAGGGAGATTCAGTCCGTCTGACATGTAAAAGCAGCTGCACTCTGACCGACAGAGCAACATTCATCTGGTACAGAAACTCACAGCCATTAACTGAGAGAAGAGACAGAAACAATGAACTCCTGCTGCAGTCAGTCAGAAGAGAGGATGCAGGCAGATATAGCTGTGCTGTACACGGACACATCACATCTCTCCTGCTGTTCAGCTCAATGTCACGTGTGAGTATTGACTTTTCTCTTTAAAAAGTTGTCTTTGAAAAGCAAGCAGAGTTTGTCACTATATAATGCTAATAAATGATCATTAAATTCTGTGGGCGCTCTTGTGTTATCACTAAAATCTGGAAGAAGAAAAACAACAGATTTCTTCTAAAAGATCACTTTTAGAAATGCAGTGCTTTGTCAATACATATATATATATATATATATTGATCTATGCAAAACACTGTAAAACTGTAAAACTCAGGATACTTAATTTAATTTGCTGAAACTGACTGCTGAAAATGGCCAATTGGCATTTAAGTTTATAAACTAGTGTACTAACAATGTGAGTATATTAATGCTGCAAACTTCATTTCAGTTGTCTGAGAAAACGTTTAAAGTGAAACAAATAAAGAAAAGCATTAAAAACATCAATTTAACTCAATAATTAATTAGCAAAGCTTACTGTTGTATCAGCAACTACATATTTACTGCTTCTAATATAGCAACATGCAACATAACATCAGTGTCTCTTGTTCTTCTGCTGGACTGAAGCACAGGCTCTACTTTTCAGCACAGTGGTGACCCACAAAACTCAGACAACAGACTTCAGCCACAGGCTTAGATGAAATCAACTGAATATAAAAATCTCTCAAGATATATATATTACATATAAAAATTATATAAATTTCTTTGTTCTGTTGAACACAAAGGAAGATATTTTGAAGAAAGTTTGTAACCAGGCCACTTTGGGGCACCACTGACTTCCATAGTAGGAAGTCAAAAGTAAACTGTTCAGTTTAACACATTCTTCAAAATATCTTCCTTTGTGTTCAACAGAACCAATAATTTTATACAGATTTTGAACATCTTGAGGGTGAGTAAATTATGATAGAATTTTCATTTTTGGGTGAACTATCCCTTTACACAACTCCATAAACAACATTACCAGCTTCACTTATTACTGTACTAACCAGGAGTGTGTTTCCCAGAAGCATTGTTAGCAAACTATGGTCGCAAGTTCCATTGAACTCCATTGGTAACAACAGAACTTGCGACCATAGTTGGTTCTGGGAAACACACACCCAGTTTGACTTTATTTCTGTCAAATGTCTAAAGAAGCTCTTGTGAGAATTAAATAAGGTTCAGATGCTGATGTTTTATAGAAAATGTTTGGTTACCATCAGAGCCGGATTAACGCAAAGGCAAACTAGGCACGTGCCTAGGGCCCGATTGGCGGGATGGGGCCCAGACAGAGGGACAAAAAAAAAAAAAAAAAAATAATAATAATAATAATAATAATAAAAAAAAAAAAAAAAAAAAAAAAAAAAAATGTACAAATGTCCTATCTACAATTTATTTCAATATGTATTAATTAACTAAAAATAGTGACGATGTTTATCTTAACCATAGTCAGAGTGGGTCCGATGGACTCGCCAAAACGAACACATCCTGTGGGTGTTGCGAAGCAAAATGCTAAATAAAGCTTGCCATAAAAAGCCTTCAAAAGTAATGATTATGAAAGTGACATTTTAATTGTTTATTAATAAACTAATGTTTTCTGAATCAGTGTCGGCTGCGAAGATGAAGTTGACTTTACTGACTCTCATCATCTCCGTGGACGCGCTTAGAGAGAGAATGCACATTTCATTCGGATGATCATCAGAGAGCCTATTTCTTTTCGTTTTGAATTATTTCGTTTAAAAGTAGACATTTCAAGCTTTCTATATATTTCTCATGTCTGTGAGGCAAGCAGCCGCTGAGTTTCGGTTCATTTATAAGACGCGCCAGTTCACGCGCCAGTGATCGCGCCGGCACCTCCATGTCATTATTATATTGCCTGCTATATTTGCTTCTTATTTATTAAATCCAGGCAATTGGTTGATGAAACATTGATTAAAATTAAGATAGAATTTTTACAAAACGAAATTCACTTTAAAGAAAGGCTTTCTACAAAACAAAACTTAATGAAGTGTTTAAAATCATGTTTGACCCATTCCATGTGTCCCGATATATTGCGCATGATGCATCTTACTCATGCTGTTCACTTTTCATAATCAAATAGATTACATTTAAAAATAACATTATAATAGGCCTATTTAAACATAAATATTAAACTAAATACGTATTTAATGGCTACCAACACGTATACAGTACAGAGAAATTGCATGTCCATTTCATTTATTTAACATATTCAATATTGGGGGCATTTTTTTAAAAGTAAAAAACAATAGTTACTTTCCCTGGTAATTAGTTCCTTTTATAATAATGTAACTCGGTTATTAACTCATTTACTATTTGTGAGAAGTAACTAATAACTATAACTAATTACTTTTTTAATAACGTGCACTGCATTTGACACACAAGACTCACAGAAAAGAAAAGACAGAAATGCGCAGCAATATCAAGTTCCCTTTCACTCTTGAACAAACAATAACACACAGAATTATGCCTGTTTTGTCAAGTATCCTCATTAGAGTAGTCTTAAAAGAGTTAAATAACGTCTTAAATGAACTTAAAGAGTTGTGAGAAAATGAGATGCGCGTCACATCAGCGGGAGCTCTTAAAGTGACAGCAGCCTAATAAACCAGTTACTGTGATGTCTGTCATTAATGTTCATCAAAGAACAAAGCCAACAGAGACAATTGCTTTAATAAGGCTTATGTTTAATTTATAATTTATGCAGTGAAGCTGCATAAAGTGTTTGATAAATTTATTCAATTACTATATATTCCTACCTGTCTAAAAGGTAGGAAATATATGGATACATTTATTTGGGCCAGGCCACAGATACATTTTTTTTTAAGCTGTTGCTTTAAGTTGTTTCTACATTAATTTGGAGAGTAATGGTAAAATTATTACAATATTAAAGAGGGGAGAAGAGTTAGGGGCCTCCAACATAAATTATGCCTAGGGCCTCCAAATGTCTAGAACCGGCCCTGGTTACCATTATGGTGATTAGTGTATGCTTTAGTTGGGCTCTTGACCCTTTACTTTATAGTATTACTTTTTTGCTGCAGTAACATGTTTATATATATATATATATATATATATATATATATATATATATATATAGTGGTGGTGGGCATAGATTAATTTTTTTAATCTAGATTAATCTCACTGTAATCTTGGAATTAATCTAGATTAATCTAGATTAAAATGGCTCATTTGAATTCTGCCGAAAACATTCAGAAAATGTGTGCTACCCAAATAATGACTAAAAGTAATGCGCCATTTTGTCCGACAAAGCAGATAGGAGTTAGAAGATTAACCTCGGTGGAGTTAAACTTGAAAAATTGTGTGTACTGATCTTTCCGCGTTTGAAACAACATTGATTCTCATGTTCATTCATGTTTATTTGATGCTATAAATGGACTCGTAGTAAGAGATGATCGGTTTACGAGCCTCTTGAGCTGAGGCGCTACAGCAATCTGTCACGACCATGGTCACGACACATAAAACATAAAACGGTCTTTATTGTTTGAATTTCTTAAAAAAACTACACAGTTTTAAAGCTGGGACTTTGTTTAATATCATAAGTAACCTGCTCTGTCTTGTCTGTCGACGTGTTGTCAGTGTCCTCTTTGCTCCGTGATGTATTTTTCACTGTGTGTGGCGTGACAGTGTCATGGCTTGTCGGACAAAGCAACAGTAACTAAGGGGGGCGGGTCTTTGCGAAGGGTCAATTCGGCTAGGTATACATCCGCGCTAAAATATCAAGGTGAAAGTCATCATACCCAGATAGCAAACTGACTCCGCAACGGATCCGCCCCGGAGGTATCATAAGCTCCGGAACGGATCCGCAAAACGGGTCCGGAACGGAGTCCACTTGCACAGCGCAGCGGATCCGGAACAGATAAGGATTGTGGATCCAGTTCAGATCCGGTGCAGACCCGCCCCGTGTCCGCCGATAAAGTAGTTCATCCGCCGCGGATCCGATCTGGACCCGTTTATGAAGCAGCTGATCCGCCGCGGATCCGATCTGGACCCGTTTATGAAGCAGCTGATCCGCCGCGGATCCGATCTGGACCCGTTTATGTGGTTCATTTGGTCTGGATACCCTTCAGATCACTCTCAAAATAGTATTCTGGCCAAAACTGGCTACACAGAAATATTTAAAATCTAATGGACCAACATCAGATAGACTGGATTGCTATATAAAAGCTTGAATATTTAATGTTTGCCTTTATTAATATTAATAAAACATGAAATCATTCAAAACTTTTTCACCAGTTACAATAAAACTATAAAAATAGTCTGTAAATATTTACAGTATGTAATTACTATTACTATTTTTATAGTTTTATTTATGTACATTAATAGGTATTGAATAGAATTACAGAAAATGAAATGCAACCATAAATTGTACCAAAAACATTTTATTTAATGAAAAATAACACTTAACAAAAAAATGTTGCTCAAATATTTACTCTTAATGTTGTAAACTGCTTCATTTTTTTGTAGAAATTGGAATTTTTTTGAAGATTCTTTGAATAGAAACAAATAAGATTCTTTGAATAGAAATAAAAACAATTAAAACATTTATTTAAAAATAAACTTGAACCTTCTTTATTTTATTGTAACTGTTGCGATTTTAAATTAACACTTCAAAACACTGAAGTTAACATTGGCTACGTTTACATGCACCCAAATAATCCATTTGTAATCGGATTGACAATCGGATTGAAAAACGTTCATGTAAACACCTTAATCTATCTGAATGAAATTTCGATCGGATTGGAAGGGGTGGTTTATTTCTTTTCTAATCCGATCAAGCAGCAAAAAATAACCATGTAAACGCTTGAATCCGACTACTTTCTCAATCGTATTCAGAAGCCTCTGGGGCACATGCGCAGTGCACTGCTGACACGCATTTAAAGTTCACGTTCATGTCTTTAGTTGTAAAGATGTATGCCAACAGGCAGTGGCGTATGTATCCCTTCGTCACAATATTGGAAATCTTCCGTTTTAAGACAAGAAGGGGAGTCAGTGAATATCACACAAGAAGCAACATCCAAACTTTGTGAAAGAGTTATGCTGATGAAAAAGTCTCAAACTCAGTCAGTATTCACCACAAAAAGTGAATGTAAAAAGTGACGGAGCTGTCTGAGGCTGCATTAACAAAGCATATTCTCAGAGACGAATTTCAACATAAAATGCTGATAACGGTAGCCTATGTAAATTCAATTATTTTCTCTTGTGGCCGTACATATAGGCTAGTGAAACAAAAGAAAATAATAGTATTTTGTGTTAAACAAGTTGTCGGTGCTTGAAGTAAAGCTGCGCTTAATTTTCATTGACACCCTTAATAACTTTAAGTATAAGCCTATAATTTATTGTACAAGACCTAAAAAAAAAAAGTTTAAATCATTTTCAATGATAGCTAATTATATTAATTTGATAATAAAAGAAAGAAGCCTAACCTAATAGTAATAATAATAAACAAGAAGTATGTAACAGGCCTACATTAATTGGAAATACCAAATCCTCTTAATATTGCCAAGATTTGCTGCATTTGACAATATCTCTGACTCTGTTGATGCAACCCGGGTTACCGCAAGTGTGATTGACATGACGTCAAAGTTTTAATCGGAATGTATATAAAACAAATATAAATGGATATTTGAATCAGATTATAATGTATATAGTACATGTAAACAGAAACGTAGCCAATGAAACTCTGAAACTCTACTGTTGGGTGCTCACAGTGGGACGGTTCCCCTATCAGCTGCCAGGCTGAACCATCGTATTGTGCGTTTTGTAATGTCTTCATCAGTGGCGGTACGTGATACATGGCTCTTTCTCACAGCACCTGTAATACACAAGCAGTTTTTCATTTAAAAAATTAATTCACATTGAAGCTACCAGTTTTTTTTTAAAGGATACACATAACCACTGCTTTAAAAACAAAAGTGTACAATCTGACATTTATAGGTACACTATGTAACTTTTGGTGCTCTAGCGGTTAATAAACAGAACTGCATGCGTCTTGCGGAAGAACATTATAGCCGGAGCTACTTCTCTCTATGTCTATGACGAGTCATGCAGATACTGCGCTACTTCCACAGTGCTGCCGACAAGAACCAGTCTGAAATAGTCCCAATATGAACTCGCTCGTTACATACATTTTGAACAACATCACAAAAAAATTATGTGTTGGCAAAAAAATAAATGTGCTTAAATTTTTTAGCCAGGCAATATTTATTACATTTACTTACACAGGAGGAACTTCTTGGACTCCATCTGGTTGAATGCGGGAAAGGATGTTCCATGTGACACGTTTTGTCATGGCCCCCAACAGTTGCAAGGGATAAAATATAAAATATAACAAAAATCCTGTCAATTTATTATAGTAAAAGGGTTAGTTCACCCAAAAATGAAAATAATGTAATTTCTTACTCACCCTCATGTCGTTCTACACCCGTAAGGCCTTCGTTAATCTTCAGAACACAAATTAATATATTTTGATTGAATCTGATGGCTCGGTGAGGCCTCCATAGGGAGCAATGACACTTCCTCTCTATGGTATGAAATAATGATCTGAAACAACATTACATGAGGTAGAGAATTGTCAAATGTAAACAAACATAGACTCAAACTAGTATATTAGAACTAAAGTTTACTGATACAAGTGGGTTTTTAAACTTTTACCCATAAATTATAGGTATGATTTTTTTTAAATGGCACAATTACTACATGTCAAAAGCTGTAGTTGTGGACCATTATCAGTATTTGACAAAATAGGTGGCTAAATCAAGTTTAAAACAGTTTTTAGTCTTACTTTCCTCAGACGTTTGGTAAAGATGAAATAGAAAGAAGAATACTCCAAAAACACACTGGTGGCACTTGATTGAGCTGTAAGCTGCAACAGAACACACACACACACACACACACACAAACTTATTAATTATGAATTAATATGATATGGAATAATGATCTGAAACAACATTACATGAGGTGGAGAATTGTCAAATGTAAACAAAAATAGGCTGAAACTAGTATACTAGAACTAAATTTACTGATACAAGTGGGTTTTTAAACTTTAACCCTTCAATTATAGGTATGAATCTTTTAAAACGGCACATTTATTACATGTTAAAAGCTGTAGTTGTGGACCATTATCAGTATTTGACAAAAGAGCTGGCTAAATCAAGTTTAAAACAGTTTTTAATCTTACTGTACTTTCCTCAGACATTTGGTAAAGATGAAATAGAAGATAGCGTAGTATAGACCCAGCTCCCAACCCAACTTTGAGAATAGATTAACGGCGATATTTTTTTTTTATCGCCCGATAAGAGCCTCACATTAACGCAGCACGTTAACGTCGATAACGGCCCACCACTAATATATATATATATATATATATATATATATATATATATACCTGAAAATATTGCGCCATTGACTTTAGACTTTAGACCAGGTTTGAGTTGGTCTATGGCGCAGTCTATTTTCAGCTCCTTAAAATAGCAATGCGCCGGCAATGCGCCTGAACACACCTCTTTTTTAGACCAGCACGCCCATGGGCGCACTAACTGGCGCAAATGCATTTACTAATTTAAGGACGTGGCGCTGAACAGGAAAACGCGAACGGCGCCGGACGCAAACTAGCAAACACACTTGCGCTGCGCCTTGCGTCGCATTGCGCCGGGTGTATTATAGGGCCCCGAGTGTTGGAACAATATCCAATTTCCACCTCTGAAGAATCAATCTCTTTGCAAGAACCATAAATAAAGAAATACACTGTCTTTCATATTTACTAAAAGAAGGTACAGAAATTACACCGAAAACAGCAATCATAGGGTCTGGAGCAATCTTATTTTTATACACTTTGGAGAGCAGCGCAAAAATATCAGTCCAGTACCTATGAAGGTTACAACATGTCCAAAGTGAATGCAACAACGTACCCTCCGCAACCTTGCATTTATTGCATATCGGTGAAAATCTTATGCAGTTTAGTTTTGCACATGTATACTCTATGCAGAGATTTGAACTGGATTAAGTTGTGTCTAGTGTTAATCGAACAGTCATGTACATTCTGTAGGCATTCCTCCCATTGCGCATCCTCAGTTGTGAAACCTAAGTCCTTCTCCCATGCTTTCTTAACTGTAGATGTGTCACTATCCACCAGATCAGTTAATACATTATAGAAATATGACACTGCTTTAGAGCTTCCAGCTTTAAATCTGTTTATTTCCTCTATTTTGTCATGCTTTTTAAGTAGTTCAAAATCAGGAAAATACTTTCTGACATAGTCTCTGATTTGGAGATATCTGAAGAAGTGAGAATTTGGTAACCTGAACTTTGACTGGAGCTCTTTAAAGGACAAGAAATGTCCATTCATATAAAATGAGCCGACACAGCCTATTCCCTTCTGTTTCCAAAGTGAAAAAAACATATCATTTAGAGCGGGAATGAAGGAGTGATTTTTGCATATGGGGCTATCAAGATATACATTAGGAGCTTTAATGTATGTCTTAATTTGTTTCCAAATTTTTAAAGACTGGCCTATAACGAAATGATTATTATAGATAAGCTTACTAATCTTCCCTGGACTGTTGCATAGTGCCTGCAGTGAAGAGTTAGAGCAAAGAGCTTGTTCAATGTTAAGCCATTCGGGTTGTTCACAAGTTCCTTCTGTTGGATCGTCTTTCCACCAAGAGAATATATTCAAGTGTGCCGCCCAATAGTATGCTTTAAAGAAAGGTAACCCAAATCCCCTCTTCTCTTTAGATTTAAATAAGTGTTGTTTTTTAATTCTTGCCGTTTTATAATTCCATAAAAACTGAATAGTTATCTTGTTCTAGTTGTTTAAAATAGGATTGTGGTATACATGAAGGGACAGACTCGATCCTCTTTTGCCAATTGACTCTAAGTAGGTCTCTTGGGTTTTTAGTTATTATGACACCAAGATAAGTAAAGGAGTTTTCTGCTATCTTGAATGGAGTGGATTTTAAATACTGCTTACAAGCATTGGGTGTAATAGTCATCAGATCACTTTTATCCCAATTAACAGTAAAGCCTGATATATTCCCAAATCTTGTGATTGAGGAAAGGAGATGTGGAATAGACTTACTTTTAATAAACAACAGTATATCGTCTGCGTAGAGTGAAATATGTTGTGGGAGGCCACCTATTGTAATTGGCTGAATAATTGTCTGTTGCCGGATGTATGCAGCCAAGGGCTCTATCGCAACTGCAAAAAGAAATGGGGACAGTGGACAACCCTGTCTTGTCCCTCTATGTATTGATAAAGGAGCTGAAATGTTATGATTAGTTACTACTGAGGCTTTTGGACAAGAATATATTGTTTTTATCCACTCTCTAAACATGTGGCCAAAACCAAATTTTTCCAGAACCGACATCATATATCCCCGTGTTATGTTTTTTCTTAAACATTTTTCTTTAACGTTCATTGTTTAGCATTAAATCATACTTGGATGTTTGCTAAAATTGCCCAATAACTGCAGCCCTACCTAGAAAATTTTCCACCAGCCACCTCTAATAAATACTTGTACCTTGGATCTGTAGATCCTCCAGTGAATCCTGTGATCTCCATCAGTCCATCTGGTGAAATAGTGTCAGGAGATTCAGTGACTCTGATCTGCAGCAGTGATTCAAACCCTCCTGCAGAAATCAACTGGTTTAAAGGAAGAAAATTTGTAGGATCTGGAAGAATCTTCAACATCTCAAAGATCAGCTCTGATGACAGTGGAGAATACAAGTGCAAGTCCAGAAATAAACATGGAGAGAAATACTCTGATGCTGTGACTTTGAACGTCATGTGTGAGTTAATGATGGTTCAGTGACTATGAAATTAAATCCTCTAAATGTAGTCAGTCATCTAAAATTTATTTTGATTGTTAATAATATCAGTGTTTTTCTGTGTTAGATCCTCCAAAGAGTGTCTCAGTGTCCATCAGTCCATCTGGTGAAATAGTGTCAGGAGATTCAGTGACTCTGATCTGCAGCAGTGATTCAAACCCTCCTGCTCTGAACTTCAGCTGGTTTAAAGGAGGAACGTTTGTAGGATCTGGAAGAATCTTCAATCTCAAAGATCAGCTCTGATGACAGTGGAGAACAAGTGCAGATCCATCAATGAACATGGAGAGAAATACTCTGATACTGTGACTTTAAACGTCATGTGTGAGTTAATGATCATATGCACATTTGTCCAAAAACTTCATATTCATAATTTTCTAATATTTATTGTGATATTTAATTTTTGTCTGTATTAGACCCTCCCAGGAACGTCTCAGTGTTGATAACTGGATCTGGTGAAATAGTGTCAGGAGATTCAGTGACTCTGATCTGCAGCAGTGATTCAAACCCTCCTGCTCTGAACTTCAGCTGGTTTAAGGAGAATGAAAGCTCAGCTGTTGGATCTGGACAGAGTTTCAGTGCACTACAGAGTGGACGCTTCTACTGTCAGGCTCACAATCAACATGGATCTCAGAGATCAGACGCTGTAACTGTCACAGGTGAAGCTTTTATTAACACACTCCTGTATCTTCACATCATTCATCAGTTTGGAGAGTTAATCATGATGATCTTCCTCTTTCAGTTCATCATGGTGCTGGTAGGAATGTGATTGTGATCGCAGCGACATCTGGAGGATTATTCTTCATCATCATCATCATCATCATCATCATCATCATCATAATGTGAGCTCAATATAAAACCTAGAGCGGTAGTATAAATTCACCTTTGGTCTAATGTGAAAGAAATGGCTCATTAGTGTTTGATGATTAAACAGCATTCATATTTTCTCTTAAATTAATACATTTGTTCTTATGCTGTCAATGTCTCTCATTATAACAGCAAGAAACAAGGAGTGATAAAACTGAAGATCTCACAGTGAAACAGGTAAATCATTCAGACTGTGTGTTTCAGACTGTAACTGTACAGACTGATGGCAAACTAACATTATCAATGTCTTCATTAACATAAATGAATAAATAAAACTGAAGAAAACATTTTTACTAATTTTTTACTAATGTCACTTCATACTCATTCCGTCCTATTCTTCTCCACTCCATGTGTGAATCAATGAAAGATATACCTTTTACATCACTACACTGATGTGATTTGATTTGATTTCATGTGGTACTTGGTCTGAAAAGTTTGGGACATGTCGCAGTAGAAAAGCCACACTTAATTTGTCTTAATTAATAATTTTCTTGTATTTCAGAATGATCTCTATTCTGATGCATCACAGAGAGTTTCAGTCCATGACGAGCCTCTTTCTGAACCGGATTCAGCCAATGACGCTCTGTATGCCAGTGTGAAACCAAAGAGATTCAGAGAAAAAACTCCTGAATCCAGAGAGACTGAGGAGATCCAGTACGCAACTGTCCAACATCACAGAAAGAAAGAGATGAAGAGTGAAGAGGAGAATGAAAAACAGTACGACAATATAAGAGTTCATCAGCCTGATGCTGCCGTGAGGTGAGAAAAAACAACTTAACCAGCACCAGTTTAACCAGCAAAGATCATATTATCTTAGCTGTGACATTGTTGATCTCCTGTTTGTTTTGCGTTTTTAGGCGATCAGCTGTTCAAACTGTGGAAGATGCATCAGTGATCTACAGCAGTGTCAAATGAGAGACCAGCAAACACAAACCTGTGCTCAACCGTTAAATGAAAGATTGTTTGATAATTGTATATTTGTGAAATAATTTACCCATCTTTTCAGACCACAACCAACATGTTCAACATCCAAATTAAGACACATTTGTTCTCTTTGACTCTTTGTGAGACAATGATGGTCATTATATGCTGGATTGGTGTAAAGTCTCAGTTGTAAAGTTGTATTTTTGTGTGTGTTTAATCATCATTGTTCTGTTTTGTTTTTTAACACTTTTTAAGTTTGATTGAATCTGTTAGTATAGAGTTTATTGTTATTCAGTAGTTTTGGTCTTCAGTTTGGGGTGAGAGTAGAAATCAGAGAAGTGATATCTGCACAACTTATCAATATTCTAATGCATTAAGTATTTTATTTTATGTAATAATATATTTCTCAAAGAGTTTCCTCTGCATGTTTTACTATATGTGTGTTTTTACAACTATGGCTAATGCTTTAATAAATTGCTGATTAACCTTCAAGCTATTTAAGTCTGTGGTGTCTCTGATCTGTTGGATACACAGCACTGGTAGGACCTCTAGTGGTTGATTTGTGAATTAATGTTCATTGATGCATTATTTAGTTACCTTAATGGTTGAACTCTGCTACGAACAAGCTTTGACAAAACATGAGAGGTCTGCCTTGAAAGGCTAGTCAAACAACAACAATTATAAAAGAGCTTGCAAGTTTATAATGAGGAAATAAATCAATTAAATACAGTAAAGCTGTTTTATTGGCAATATTAATAATTTTGTTGTTTCTTTTACATGTGTAGTACACATACCATAAGGTGCAGTGCTTTGACTCTGTGTGAAGAGCCAAAGCACCACTTACACTGTAAAACTGTGATGTAAAAATATAACAGCCAAATTCAGTAACATACCGTTATCCATTAAAACAGTAATATACCATAGAAAACAGTGCATTCTGAGTAACATTTGTTATTTCAATAAAGTAGCCTACTGCAACATAACTCTGAATTATCAGTGTTCAGAATCGACAGAGACTGTGTCCTAAATCACACCCTATACCCTCATTCACTATTCCATACATTAGTTTACTAATATAGTCCACTTGATAGCGTGAATTCAGACACTGATGAACACCTGCTGTTAACAAGCAGAATCACTGAAGGAAAGAGAAACAACAAGAACAGAAAAAAGAAAAACACAATAACTACAACAGACTGGAGATAAAAGACATTACATCTCTTAAGACCTCAGCAGAGGATGATTAAACAACTCCACAAACAGCATTACCAGCTTCACTGACCAGACTGACTTTATTTCTGTCACACGTCTAAAGAAGTTCTCATTGAGAATTAACAGAGGTTTAGATGTTGATGTTCTATTAAAGACAATGGTTTTGTTTGAAGTCACTATTGTGGTCTTATTAATATAATAAAAAACCTATTTATTTAGAAGACACAGACCCAGGTCTTGGCATGTGTGCGATATTGGTCTCTGTGCATGAGAAGGTCAAATCTCCCCCTAGTAGATGTGCTTCTGCAAAGTAGGATAAAGGTGAACAAGTATAATTCAAGTATACAGCAGCTACATACCTTGCAAAAAAATATGTCACCCATATATGGGAAATGTCACCCTGGAAACCCTTGCTGTGCATGAAACTCCTTTTATTGGAGGAAAAGAAATGGTTATAAATCTTATTAATATCTGGTGAGGGTCTTTACTTACAACTTACAGCCTTAATGCAGTGTCATTACTATTTTATTTGTTGTCACGTGATTCCTGCAAGCAGAATATGGAGACAATATGTGCGTGTTTATTTACAGTAATCGTTTTCTACTACATTTTAGACCTCTTTCAATTCCTGCAGTCATGGACAAACTGGAATTATCAGGGAATGTTAAAAGTTGGATTTCTAGGTCTGGAAATGCTGGAATGTTTCTATCTATACACAATTCATAAAAATTTCTTTGTGAGTGCAAACTCAGTAAAATTATTACACACACACACATACACACACACACACATAGACAGATTACTGTTCATTTGTTTGTGGTCAGTGTTTTTTTTTTTTTACACAAATTAACAAATTAATATCTTTATTCAGCAAGGATGCATTAAATAGATCAAACGTGATAGTAAAGACGTTTGTAATGTTACAAAAAAAATATTTTTCAAATAAATGCTGTTCTTCAAAATTTCTGTTCATCATAGAATCCTAATTAAAAACAAACACTACATCACAGTTTTAACACAACCATTTTCAACATTGATAAATATACATATACATATTTATATATATTTTTTAAGGACTTGATAATTTTTTTAAGGGCTTTATAAACTGCCACAGACAGACACCGATCACCATAATGGTGACAATAATAATAATAATTTTAAATTTTCATAATCTAAATCTCTGTTAAAACTGGCTAGCCCCATATAGATAGCCCAGCTGCAACTCAATGTCTAAATGAAACCTCTGGCTCCATCTAGTGACAAATGAGTTAAATTCAGTTATTTTTTGTTTTTGTTTTTTTGTTTTATTGTAAGGGCCCCTATTTGGCATGGTGGCTCAGTGGGAAGCACTCAAAGAATATGAAAATATATTCAGAAACACTGTTTTATGTTGCAGCTCATGTAACATCATTGCATAAGAACAAGCATTATCTATCTATATACTGTGTTGCAAACTATATATAATGCAAACCCAACAGGCCTGACTCAATGTTTTTAATTAACACTTTCTTCTTTTGTGTGTGAGTGTGTTGTTCATTTCTTAACAAATAAAATACCCCCACAATTTTACATGAGTAATAAAGATTAAGGAGTGTATGTTTAATTCATTTATTTTTTGCACACCATGTGCATGTTATGCACTGTGTCTTTAAAATCAACCCATTATTTTCATATAAATAATATTTGGACAACTTGAAAGCAATGTGTGTTTGATCAAACTAACGTAACCAATGAGTTTGTCATTAAAGCATATATTCCACCTGTAAATCAATGCATATTCACACAATACATACAATATGTTTTATTTCCTGAACACTCTCATAGTTTCTTCTTCCCATCATCCCTGCCTCTCAGGTGAGCTCAGATTACAGCTGGTGTATTTTCAGTCAGTTCAGAGCAATAAACACTTTCTCTTTCTTTTCTTCACTGGACCCCGGTATAGAACCGCATGAATGACTTCATCGAACACTTTCTTAATGCCCGTCTGTTCTAAGGCTGAGCACTCCAGGTAATTCACAGCTCCTATTTCTTGGGTCATATCCAGACCTTCAGCATAAGTGATGGGGGTCAGTTTCATCTTTTTCAGCTTTTCAATGGTGTCCTTGTCATCCCTCAGATCAAGTTTAGTCCCAATGAGAATTATTGGAGTGTTGGGGCAAAAATGTCTGACCTCTGGAAACCATTTTTCACGGACCTTCCCAAACGAGTCTGGATTTACAAGAGAGAAACAGATCAAAACCACATCCGTCTGAGGGTACTGAAGTGGTCGAAGCCTGTCGTATTCCTCTGCCCCTGATGTATCCCACAGTGCCAGTTTCACTGGATTCCCATCGACCGTCTCATTGGCAGAATAATTCTCAAACACAGTGGGGACAAACACCTCTGGAAAAGCCCCGGTGGTGTAGCTCATCAGGAGGCATGTTTTTCCCACAGCCCCTTCGCCGACAATCACACACTTTATGTCCTGCATCTGTGTTCACTTATCATGCTATCCTGTTACCTCTATCTGCAAAATTAATCAATAAAAGCTGATTTCACAATTCAACACACAGCGATTCCAGACAGAAAAGAAGTACAGTCGACGAAAGTCAAAGGAAAATGTGAAGTTTCGTTTTGAAGTTAACTTACCTGATCGACTGCATTCCAACATGTTTGTTGCTGTTCCAGTTAAACAACCACTCCTCCAAACTCTCAGATGTTAAAGGAATAGTTCACCCAAAAATGACCTTTCCAACATGATTACATACTGCGTGGCACATCACAAAGCAGTGCAAGATATATATTATATATATATATATATATATATATATATAGATAGATAGATAATGGTTTTCTATGAGCTGAAAGGGAGGCATGACTCCTGCTGTAACTTTACCTGCGGGTGTCGCTGTTGGGCAGTGTTCCTTTAGAAATATGAGTGACTTGTGATCTTTTTAAAGTCGTAATTTGTAATATTTGTGTTGTTTTATACACAGTAAAATCTCCAGAGTTAAATCAACTCTGCTCAGAGTACATATGGTCCCTCTCTAAATAGTGTTAAAATAACACTGAATCAGAGTTAAAGTTAATGAGATAATTAAGCAATTAATAAGGCTGTGGCTGAAGTCAGTTGTAGTTCTTGTGTTTCTCTTTTCTTCAATGATTCTGCTTGTTAACAGCAGGTGTTTATCACTAATGCTCAATCATCACTTAATGAGATAATTAACTTTAACTCTGCTTCAGTGTTATTTTAACACTATTTAGAGAGGGACCATATGTACTCTGAGCAGAGTTGATTTAACTCTGGAGATTTTGCTGTGTATGTAATATGGATTAATTTCCCATCCTATTTTTTTGGGAGGCACTGCCTCCCTTGCCTCCTCGGAGGAAATGGCCCTGATAAATAAATAAATAAATAAATAAATAAATAAATAAAGACAGATCGTGTGGTTTCTTTGAAGCTGCACTGAAACTGACATTTGGACCTTCAACCTGTTGAACCCCAATAAAGTCCACTATATGGAGAAAAATCCTGGAATTTTACCTCAAAAACCTTCATTTTTTTTTTCTTTTTAAGAAAGAAACATCTTGAATGACATGGGGTAAATTATCAGGAAATTTTAATTCTGAAGTGAACTAATCCTTTAAGGCAGGGGTCTCAAACTCGCGGCCCGCGGGCCACTTGAGGCCCGCGGGATGATATTTTGTGGCCCCCCACCTGACATCAAATTTTAGTGTTAGTGCGGCCCGCGAGTTATTCTAAAACTTTTGTTTTATTTTGTTATCACTTATGGCAGTGGTCTCAAACTGCCGGCCCGCGGAACATTATGACTGATATGCAAAGAAAAAGTCGCCGTTCTATGGGGGCATTCACATATCACGTCACATAAGCGCCCGCGCCGCATTCTCCTTCTTTCCAATGCGCTTTTGCTCCAGTGGCGTCTGTCGTTGCTATGCAACCATGAGCCGCGCTCTCAACCGCGTCGCTTTTATTATGAGCGCGCTTGCCTAAATTACAGTAAAAGCTCTTGACTTTAAGGGTGCGTTCACACTTGTAGTTCGGTTCGTTTGGTTCATTTGGTCCGGACCAAAGAAGAAAAAAAAAACATTTAGTCCTGGTCCGGTTAGCGTTCACATTGGCAATTTTATCACCGAACCAAAAGATACCGAACCTTCAGGCACAGGGATACATTCACAACGTGATTGGTCAGTTTTTACGACGTTTCACCTATTTTGAGACGGAACTTACGAACATCCAAAACAGTGCTGTTTGCTGAGGTAAATGCGCTCGTTGTGTGTGTGTGTAGCGGTGTGTAGCCTGCATGTGATGGTATTTTGGCCAGCTGGGAACTCGTGAAGAGCTTATAAAATGTGTAAAGTAGTCAAAACAACGGCGGGAATCCATCCGTCACACACACAAACGATCTGCTGCGTGGAGACCCGCGTCTGATGCCTGTGATGGGCAAACTCGCGACTATGACGAGAAAAACCGACATGTGTGAGGATTCTGTCCTTTTTAGGGTCTCGTCTTCCTGTTTTTGGTTCGTTTACATGTCTTTGGTCCGTGTTGCGTTCACATATCATTTGAACCGCACCAGAGTTCGTTTGGAAGCGGACCGAGACCCATCTTTTCAGCGGTCTCGGTCCGCTTGTTTGGTGCGCACCAGGGTTCGGATGGCAGCGTTCACATATGTTCAAATGAACCGCACTAACTGAGCAACCACACCAGGGTTCGTTTTAATCGAACCAAACATGACAAGTGTGAACGCACCCTAAGTCACGAGCGTCGATTTAAAACCACCGAAACGCGTCCGATGCAACCATTAAATGTTACCGATGCTCAAACGGCATCTTGGACAAATGTGTCTCAGCTGTGTGAGCAGAAGCGCTGCAGGTGTCTGTCAAGAAACAGAAGAGTGTACAAATGTATTCAGGGATTGTATTTGTTCAGTACAGTGTTGTTCAGTGCAAGATTTTAATGTTATTTAAGCTAACATGAAGTAAGGGAAAATACTTCCACTAGATGTTAAAATCTAATAATGTATGTATGAGAGCTTTTTATTTTTTGGCAAAATAAAGTTGATATATATATATATATATATATATATATATATATACAGTATAGCTCCAGTTTTTTGTTTATTTCTGACCCCTCTGACCCCTATATTAGTAGTATTATATTAGTAATAGTATTATATAATTATATTACACTCTGTAACAATGAGAGAGACACTGCTGTTTACATTTAGTATGGTAAATAAAATATTTATAGTATAGGTATAAAAACATTTTTAGTTGCCCTAATGAAAGTAAATGAGAAATAATGCAAAGGAAAGTAAATTTTCTGAAATGTTGCGCTTTCTTGCGCTTGAATGTTAATATGGCCCTCCTATGAGGTGTCAATCACAGAAATGGCCCCCCGCCAATTTGAGTTTGAGACCCCTGCTTTAAGGAAACCCTCATTCTGTCTCTTTGGGAATATAGAGGCTTCTTGGCTTCACAACACCTGCAGGCTGCACAAAGAAGGAATTGGGATGCATACATCTGTAGTGACATCTCAGTACTTGGTAAATGACGTTCCTCTCTCCATTTTTTAATCTTCTGTTTGATAGTCCCGCTTTTATTTGTGTATGAAATCCTTTTCTTAGGTAAAAAAAACTACACAAAGTCGACGGGAATGGAGATCGGGGACATTGAATGGGGCATTACTGGTTGGATCATTAGCATTGTCGCTTGCACTCTCTCAATGTGGCATGTCTCTGGATGATTGGTCTGTGTCATTCATAGCACCAAACACATACAGCACAATGTCTCCATGCTGGTTCTATCGCAGAATCTTCAGGCTTCCAGAACCATGTCGCTTCTCATCACCATCATCTTTGCCATCCTACACACTAACATGATAAAACCTCATTTAGCGTCCCTCTGTCAGCCATTACACTTAAAAGCACATTCAGGATGTACTGTTAATAAGAATTCCTGTCAGATTTAGTGGTAAAATTCTTTTATTAATCATTTTGTGAGATTATGGAAAACACAGTAACTGGTGTTCGATTAAAATCAAGTTCATGAAATAAAGTCATTGGAAGATTAAAAACTGTGATTAAAACAATTAAAACAGTGATTAAAAGGAGCATTAATACAGCTTCATGCAGTTATTAATGCTGGAGTAGTGTGGATATATACTAAATAGTTATTTTCAAAAGTTATGTTTATTGAGTTTATGCATGACTTGCTTGTGTTCATTTTAAAGGAGTTTGTGATATTTTAGTGATATTATTTATCATACTTTTCCTATAAACCTTGTGAGAGTGAGCACTGAACACATTCAGATCTCATTTGTTACAATGTCTATGGATTTAGAGCATGTATTTCTTGAGAATTGAGTGTGGTATAAAGAGTAATATGTCCATTGCCATGTATCTGCGTACATATTTGCACTATAAGACATGTTATAGTTTATGATACTCTGTTAAGGTACCTGACGCTAACAGAACAGAAATAGCATACAGTACGGTCAAATAATGATAATGTGAAAACATAACCAACACCACCACTCAGTTACAACAGCCCAAACAAACTCTAATATTAAAAAGTCAAGAGCTCAACTAAAGCAAACACTGATCTCCATGATGGTAACTCAAAATTGTGATTTTCTCCTTTGGTGATTCTGCTTGTTATCATCAGGTGTCTTCAATAATGATCAATCATCACTCAATCACTTAATTATTTCATTAACTTTAACACTGCTTCAGTGTTCATTTAACACTCTTATTTTAACACTCTTGAGTATTGTCTCACATAGTCCCAGAAGAGTTAATTTAACACCAGAGTTTTTACTGTGTACAAGCTCATCTCCTAAAGGAAGATTTTTGATTAAAAATGATGAAAAATAATTAGTAGCAATAAATAAATAAGGGTACACAGTAAAATTCAAATATTCAAGGGAACATAAAGGTGATTAATTAGTATTACTATAAATGTTATATGAGAAAGTTAACATTATATTAGAAATATAATAACACTATTTTTGTTAGTCATCTAAAACTTTTTTTTAATATCATTTGCAATGCTCTGCACAAATTTTCCTGGTTTCTTGAACATCTTCTTGGTTCCTCCAGACGGGACTTTGTTTAGTTTGTCACTTGCATCTTTCATGCTGTCAGCAGCTTCATTCAGCAGCTCGGGAACATTTGGCAGTTTTTTAAGGAAATCCATGTTTTCCCACTTTTATATTTTATTTGAATTGTTCTTATGTTCGTGATTCCTGCTAGCCTGACGTGGTCATACTCAATTCTAGTTCGAATATGAGTCTGATACTGCTCCATTGGGCTTTGATTATGGGGGCGTATTTCAACCGATCCAGGAAAGACCTCAATTGGATAGACCTACAACCAATCAGAGCTACAGAGTAAGTGACGTATGTTGAGCGATGCATAGTTGTCTACAGAACTCTTCTTAGCGACCATCGGGGCCAGCTGATAAATCAAACTTTTGCCGAATCCCGTAGGAAGGACGGCAAAGACATCTTTCCCATCGACAAATGCCTTGATCGCGGTCCTCTGTTCCTTTTTTAGAATTAATGCGCTGTCGATATCTTCTATAACGGACGCGATGGCGGAATCTACACATCTCAGTTCTTCAACAACAGCCATCGTTGTAAACTAATTGACCTTTCGCAAAGACTCGCCCCCCTTACTGTTGCTTTGTCCGACAAGCCGTGGCGCTGTCACGCCACACAGAGTGAAAAATACATTGCGGAGCAAAGAGGAAACTGACAACACATCGACAGACGAGACAGAGCAGGTTACTTATGATATTAAACAAAGTCCCAGCTTTCAAACTGTGTAGTTATTAAAAAATTCAAACAATAAAACCGTTTTGTGGCTCTTTTAATGTGTTGTGACCATGATCGTGACAGATTGCTGTAGCGCCTCAGCTCAAGGCTCATAAACCGATCATCTCATCCGAGTCCATTTATAGCATCAAATAAACATGAATGAACATGAGAATGAATGTTGTTTCAAACGCGGAAAGACGTCAATATGCACAATTTTTCAAGTTTAACTCCACCGACGTTAATCTTCCTGACTGCTTTGTCGGACAAAATGGCGGATGCGGCGTTGTTCTGATTGGTCAGATCACTTGTCAATCAAACTCCCCAAGCGCTCTTTGATGACGTGGCTGATTACGTTTCTGGTGATAATCTGTCAATCATCGCCCTGACAATGTGATTGGTCCGAACAGTTTCTGTTCGAGCATAATTACTCCTCTACGGATCGAGTCCAGACCGAACTCCCCGACCTCAAAATGTTGTGGGCGGGGCTAAGTTTGGCTGGCATCCAGGCTAGATTCCTGCAAGTTTTAAGAAAAAAATGTTTTAATATCAGAGCACAATACGGTGCCACGTGAGCAATTAAATTCAGATTTATTGATCTATGAGGACATTGAGATCAGAGGACCTAGAGGATATCTTACCTTCACCAGACACTCACTGAAGTCAGTTGAGCTGCTTTCACACTTTTACACCTTTTTACACTTTCTTTCACACTTTCACACCTGACTACACCTGTAAAGCAAAGAAAACGTTATATTAACATTATTGTCATTTATTGTGTTGCTCAGGAAACAATGGACTTACATTGAAGTTTAAGCTTTAGTATTAAAATCGACAGTATTGGTGTGAATGATCAACTTTGCCTCTTAAATTATTTTAGAGAAATAAAAATAGACTAAAATGAGTCAATAGACTTACATTAAGCTCCATATTAGCTATAAAAATTAATAGCAGCTCAGATCATTTGCTCTTTGATGAGAAAACCTTTGAGTTCATTCTGAGATTTTGTTTGCAGACTTTATGGCAAATCTCTTCTGAAACTTATGTGAGATTACTGGGATTTTATGTAAAACAAAATAAAAGTCTCTCTTAATCTCCCTTTATTGTCCTAAGCAACACTTTAGAGTTTTATATTTATAAATAATGCAATCAAAAAAAAAAAAAAAAAAAAATCACATCAAACACAGAAGCTAGACATATTAATAAGTGGATATGATGTTGTTCTCACCTGAAGATGCTGATGTTGGTGTTTGTCAGATAAGATGGAGTAAATCAGCAGTGCAGATGGAGGCACTCTCAGATCGTCTCAAGTGTCTTTATATACTCACTGTACAGAGAAACACACTTTGGGAGTGATTATATCACAACGCTTCTGCAATACAATGCAACATTAATATTTATCAAGAAAAAATACTTCTAACCGGCATCTCATTTTTAATTAGAAAAAGTCTCCAGGATTATCATACACATGCAGAATCTCAAAAAAGTGTCATGCAAAAATGTCACAGTACAAGATGTTTTAATGTCTGTATGTAAATATGTAACTTGTGTGAATGATTTCTTTAAAGGGATATTTTGCAGTCAAAACAATGCAAAACACTTCATTTCAAAGCTTTTAATAAAACATGTTCAAAACTGTGTGTGTGTGTCCCCACGATGTAATATAAACCTGAGTTCACCTACATTGTGGGGACCGGCCACCGGTCAAATTAATTATTAAAAATACTTAATGGTGTTTTTGTGAGAAAATAAAGGTATGCACAGGTTCCTGTGATGGTTAGGTTTAGGGTTAGGGGTAGGGTAGGGGGATAGGAAGTACGGTTTGTACAGTATAAAAGCATTGGCCTATGGAAAGTCCCCACAATTCACAAAAACCTAACGTGTGTGTGTGTGTGTGTGTGTGTGTGTGTGTGTGTGTGTAAAATGTAAATGCAAAAACTTTGAATGATATATCTGTGTGATCTTTCTTGATATCTCCAAGTTAAATCGGGTCAAAATGAATCTGTTCCAGGGAAACATACACTGTAAAAAATTCCTGTAAATTTACATGGAAATTTAACAGTAAAATGATGTTTTCAAGCAATAACAGCAAGTTGCTGTTATTTACAGTGCATTATGGGAAGACTTGTTCACTTCGGGTTGCGTGGTCGACCAACAACAGTATGTCACTGTTATTTAACATAATTATACCATATTTTTTTCCCCAACGTGAACAAGGCGGAATTTTTGATTATCTGCATGAGGTAAGTTTGCAACTATTTATGATTGTATTTGCCTCTCTTGAAATTACTTATTACTTCAAAATATTACATCTTAAACATCAAATGACACGTCTGTTATTTAAATCAGACGTTGTGGTGCCCACAAGTTGAACTTATAGAGACATTCACCCAGAGACTGCCCCTTTAAGGGAGCGGGTTGCGGGATATAGTTTTCCGGGTTAACGTTGTGGGATTATTTGTTTACATCTCTCGCTCTACCGCTGTACCACTGTACCGCTGTTGTGTTGTATTGAAGTGGAGAGTAAAACTGACTCGACGTACATCTGTCTCCTGTCTCCTCACTTATTACACTCCACATTTGGTGACCTAGACGTGAGTTGGATAAGGCTGAAATATGTCACACAACGGCGGTGGTGAAAATGATGCGGCCGCGGCGCCCGCCGCCGCTAGCGGTGCGGCTAATCTCGGCGCGATCTACGCTGCCACCATCAAGTTGCCGGACTTTTGGCAGCACAATCCACGGCCGTGGTTTCAACATATCGAGGCCCAGTTCCAGCTGAGAGGGATAACGCAGGATGTTACAAAGTATTTTCATGTAGTAGCGGCTTTGGATGCCTCGACGACAGCCAGAGCTATGGCGCTATTAGAGGCTCCTCCGGCGGACGGCAAATACGACGCACTTAAAACATTCCTGTTAAGCCCTCTTTGAACTGTCGGAGCTAGAGAAGGCAGAACGCCTGCTGTCCCTGAATGGCCTTGGCGATAACAAGCCATCTGAGTTAATGGAGAAGATGCTGGCTGTGTTGGGCACGGCGGATCCATCATTCCTTTTCGCCCACATATTCCTGCGGCAGCTTCCACCTGTGCGCACCGCACTGGCCAGTTCCCCCCTCCCTTCCTCCAGAGACTACCGGGCATTGGCTGTGGAGGCAGACAGGATTTTCCTCGCTAACCGGCAGCAGTTTGTCCATGCGCTGTTGCCCCCTCAGCACACGTCTGCCCCATTCACACCGCCAGTGGATGACCAGGGTACTGCAGCTGCTGTGACAGCCCGCCGACAGCGTGAGGACGGGTGGTGTTATACCATTCCAGGTTTGGGGCCAAAGCCAAGCAGTGTCGCCAGCCTTGCAGTTTTGGAGCACAGGGAAAAGCCAGGGCCGGCGCTCATTAGCAGCTATGGGCGCTGGCCGGGACTGCAAGCTGTTATTCATCACTGACGCTTTGTCTGGCCGGCGGCTGCTGGTCGATTCTGGGGCTCAGCGCAGCATCCTGCCAGCGAAGTCTGTGGACACCATGGCTGGCGGACATGGCCCCCCTATGGATGCCGCTAACGGCACACCCATTCGTACTTATGGCACGGTATGTGGAGGTGTGTTTCGGCGGGCGGCGTTTTGGCTGGGATTTCGTCATGGCTGCTGTGTCTACATCTCTCCTGGGGGCGGATTTTCTCTGCGCTTACAGATTGTTAGTGGATGTTACGAACTGCCGCCTGATAGACGCCCTTTCTTTTGCTTCGTACCCCTGTACACTGGGAGGGGCGGGGGCGCTTTGTCTGTCGAACACGCTTGCCACAGGAGACCTGTATCAACGCCTACTGGCTGAGTTCCCTGACATCACCACGCCCACATTCTCATCAGCGGTGGCTAAGCATGGCGTGGAACACTACATCACCACAGTGGGCCCCCCAGTCTATGCACGGGCCCGGCGCCTCGACTCTGCTAAGCTCGCGATCGCCAGGGAGGAGTTCGCCACTATGGAGCACCTCGGCATCGTGCGACGCTCCAACAGCCCGTGGGCTTCCCCCCTGCATATGGTGACCAAAGCTGATGGCAGTTGGCGTCCCTGTGGTGATTTCCGTCGTCTAAACAATGCTACCACCCCCGATCGGTACCCTGTACCGCACATACAGGACTTTTCCGCTCACCTAGCCGTGCCACCATCTTTTCGAAAGTGGACCTGGTTCGCGGTTACCACCAGGTGCCGGTCCACCCGCAGGATGTCCCCAAGACAGCAGTCATCACACCCTTTGGCCTTTTCGAATTCCTACGGATGCCCTTCGGCCTCAAGGGGGCAGCGCAGACATTTCAGCGCCTTATGGACTCTGTCTTGCGGGACATGCCTTTCCTGTTCGTTTATCTGGACGACATTCTTGTGGCCAGCGCGTCCGCAGACGACCACCTGACACACCTCCGGCAGTTGTTCGGCCGGCTCAGTGAGCATGGTCTCATCGTCAACCCGGCCAAGTGTGAGTTTGGCCGGTCATCTATCACCTTCCTGGGCCACCACGTCACCCCGCAGGGAGCCGTCCCCCTCCCTTCCAAGGTGGACGCCATAGTCAGTTTTCCATATCCACGCACTGTGCAGTCCCTACAGGAGTTTCTGGGCATGGTGAACTTTTACAACGTTTCCTCCCCCATGCGGCCCAACTCATGCGTCCCTTGTACAATGCTTTGCGGGGTGGGAAACCGGCAGATGTGTTGGATTGGTCCCCGGAGATGACCGATGCCTTTGATGCTGCCAAAACCGCGCTAGCCAATGCTGCTCTGCTGGCGCACCCGTCTCCGACCGCCCCAGTTGCTCTTACCACGGACGCCTCTGATTACGCCGTGGGCGCTGTGTGTGAACAGTGGGTGGGCGGAGCCTGGCAGCCGCTGGCCTTTTTCAGCAGAAAGCTCCGTGACAACGAGAGGAGATATAGCACCTTCGACAGAGAGCTCCTTGGTCTTTTCCTCGCTACCCGCCATTTCGTTTTCTGTTGAGGGCCGGCAGTTCACGGCTTTTGTTGACCACAAGCCACTGACGTTCGCCATGGCCAAGTCTTCGGAGCCATGGTCTGGTCGACAGCAGCGTCAGCTCTCTGCCATCTCTGAGTACACCACTGACATTCAGCACGTGGCTGGAAAAGACAATTTCGTCGCCGACTGCCTCTCCCGGGCGGTCACGGGGTCTGTCCACTTGGGACTCGACTACGCAGCAATGGCCAAGGATCAGGCCGTGGACGCTGAGGTACAAGCCTACAGAACGGCCCCCACGGCGCTGCTCATGGAGGATGTGACGTTTGACACGGCCAACGCTACACTCCTCTGTGACGTCTCCACGGGCCAACCGCGCCCCATGGTACCTGCTGGCTGGAGGCAAAAGGTTTTTGACACCATCCATAGCCTTTCCCACCCCGGGGTGAAGGCCTCCACCAAGCTGGTGGGAGCCAAGTTTGTCTGGCCAGGCCTGCGGAGGGATGTTAAGGCCTGGGCTGCCTGTGTGGCGTGTCAGCGTGCAAAGGTGACTCGTCATACCAAAGCTCCTTTAGCGCCCTTCAAAGTGCCAGAGGGCGTTTTGATCATGTGAATGTGGACTTGGTGGGCCCATTTCCCCCCTCCCGTGGTTATACTTACCTCCTCACCATGGTGGACAGGACCACTAGGTGGCCAGAGGTGGTTCCCCTGTCTTCCATTACATCAGTGGAAGTAGCCCGGGCATTCATTATGGCTTGGGTGGCCCGTTTCGGCACACCATCGGACCTCTCTTCGGACCGGGGTCCGCAGTTCACGTCAGAGCTTTGGACAGCAGTCGCCGAGGTCCTGGGGGTGAAGGTCCACCGTACCACAGCCTACAACCCACAGAACAATGGGCTTTGTGAGCGGTTTCATCGGGACATGAAAGCTGCGCTCAGGGCCAGCCTCACGGACAACAATTGGGCTGACCGCCTCCCATGGGTTATGCTTGGCCTTCGCTCCGCCCCCAAGGAAGATCTGCAAGCCTCATCAGCCGAGCTGGTGTACGGCCAGCCTCTGCGCGTTCCGGGGGAGTTTCTTCCAGACGCCACGGCCCCGTGTCTCGGGTGATTGCAGACGCTTTTGTTCCCATTCCAACGTCTCACCATGGCCTTCTTCAGTCCTACGTGCCCAAGGATTTACCTTCAGCCAAGTATGTTTTCATACGCCATGACGGCCATCGTACCCCACTGCAGCCCCCCTATGATGGGCCCTTCCGTGTCCTGGCCGGAGGGTCTAAGAACTTTGTTGTGGATATGGGGGGCAGGCCTGAGCGGGTGGCTATAGACCGTCTCAAACCTGCTCACGTGGATATTGGTGAACCGCCTCAGCTGGCCCAGCCCCCACGGAGAGGGCGCCCTCCTGCGGCAGCCTCGGCCCCTGCCCTTGTCCCTGACACTGTCCCTGCTCCGCCTTTTGCCCCTTGCCCCTCTCCTGTTAAGCGCAGCCGGTATGGCCGCCTCATCCGCCCCCCTATACGTTGACTCTTAGGGACTGTTTTGAATTGGGCTGTTCGGTTTTGCACTAGTGAATAGTGTTCCTGTTCGGTTTGGGGACTGTTATTATGGGTGAATTCTGGGGGGGCCTGTGTGGTGCCCACAAGTTGAACTTATAGAGACATTCACCCAGAGACTGCCCCTTTAAGGGAGCGGGTTGCGGGATATAGGTTTCCGGGTTAACGTTGTGGGATTATTGTTTACATCTCTCGCTCTACCGCTGTACCACTGTACCGCTGTTGTGTTGTATTGAAGTGGAGAGTAAAACTGACTCGACGTACATCTGTCTCCTGTCTCCTCACTTATTACACTCCACAACGTCTCTATTATAGGTAAAGGGGTGATTGAGCGACTGAGGAATCGATTGTATGAGCTCAGAGTCATCAGACACAGGTAAGAATCCCTCATTTTCATCCAAAATGGTTATTTTACTAAACGTTATCTAAGTAAAATATGAGTGTGACTCGGTGGGAGTGTACAAAATTGATTGTTTGGTAACTTTTAACGTGCGTCTGAGTAATTTTGTATCTGCTAGTGTTGTTTGCCACTACGTCCGATTTTAACCTTCAAGTACTTCTAAAAATAATATTATAAAGATCAAATGAAGCCTTTGTAATTTTAATTAGAAGCGGTTAGTGAACGGGTCCCTTACGAAAAACTAGTATACGTCAAGTTCATTTGATCAAGTATACTAAAGTAATGTTCAAGTATAATATCAATGTACTAGTAGTAAACTTGTAAGTGTACTATTTTAATACCGCTTGGGACTAAATTGGCCCAATTGAAGTATACGTTTAAGTGTACTATAAGTGTAACAGTAGTAAACTTTAACTAGTTCACATTTGTACTGCATCTGTACTAAAAGTGAACTTATACTAGTATACTAGTAGTTTTACTATTTTAATACTAGTAGTAGCTACATTTTTAGTATACGAAAGTACACTTTGAAATATACTCTCAGTAAACTGCTAGTTTAGTGCAAGTATACTTTTAAGTTTTCTTTAAGTGAACATGACATCACACTTATAGTTTACTTTTTATATATTATTTTTGCACTTTAAGCATACTTCTATGTTCCTACACAGCAAAAACTGCAGTGTTAAATTAACTCTCCAGGGAGTACAGGTGAGACCATACTCAAGAGTGTTAAAGTTAATGAGATAATTAAGTGATTAATTGAGTGATGATTGAGCATTATTGAAGACACCTGATGATAACAAGCAGAATCGCCAAAGGAGAAAATCACATTTTTTAAGCCACCATCGTGGAGATGAGGGTTTGCTTTAGTTGGGCTCTTGACCCTTGACTTGTTAAAATAAAGTTTTGTTTGGGCTGTTTTAACTGAGTTATAACATCCAGACAAACAAATGGAAAAAATGGTCAGGTGATGTTGGTTATGTTTTTACATAATCATTATTTGGTCTGAATATCTGAGTTAGATTGACGTTATTGATTACAGCAGCACAAGATCCTCTTTATCAACATAATCTGAAGGATTTCACAAACAGTTGTTCTGAGCAAAAAAAAAAATATATATACTTCTCTTAGGCACACACAGACATCAAGAATCAGCCTGTGAATCTCAACAACGGTGACAAGCAACATATTCTGATCAACAGATCAACTCTGAACATTAGAAAACAAGCTACTAAAAAGTCACATAAACGGAACAAAATAAAATATGAGAATAAAGAAAATTACTAAGACAATTCAGCTCATAATTTATTCATGCAGCAATGCATGATGGGAGCCATGGATGAATTTTGATTGGTGGCTCCAGAATGCACTGCAACATGCTTTATGATTCTCACCATTGTTGAGATTCACAGGCTGATTCTTGATGTCTGTGTTGCCTAAAAGAAGATTTTTTTTGCTCAGAACAACTGTTTGTGAAATCCTTCAGATTATATTGATAAAGCTGATCTTCTGCTGTAGAATCACAGTTCTGCTGTAATCAATAATGTCAATCTAACTCAGAGATTGGGCTCTAAATGAGTTCAGTGATTCAGGGCAAATAATGACTATGTGAAAACATAACCAACACACCTGACCATTTTTCCACTTGTTTTGTGGATGTTATAACTCAGTTAAAACAACCCAAACAAATTTTATTTTAAAAGTCAAGGGTCAAGAGCCCAACTAAAGCAAACACTCATCTCCACGATGGTGGCTTAAAAAATGTGATTTTCTCCTTTGGTGATTCTGCTTGTTATCATCAGGTGTCTTCAATAATGGTCAATCATCACTCAATTAATCACTTAATTTATCTCATTAACTTTAACACTCTTGAGTATGGTCTATGGTATGGAGTTAATTTAACACTGCAGTTTTTGCTGTGTAGGAACATAGAAGTATGCTTAAAGTGCAAAAATAATATATAAAAAGTAAACTATAAGTGTGATGTCATGTTCACTTACAGAAAACTTAAAAGTATACTTGCACTAAACTAGCAGTTTACTGAGAGTATATTTCAAAGTGTACTTTCGTATACTAAAAATGTAGCTACTACTAGTATTAAAATAGTAAACTACTAGTATACTAGTATAAGTTCACTTTTAGTACAGATGCAGTACAAATGTGAACTAGTTAAAGTTTACTACTGTTACACTTATAGTACACTTAAACGTATACTTCAATTGGGCCAATTTAGTCCCAAGCGGTATTAAAATAGTACACTTACAAGTTTACTACTAGTACATTGATATTACTTACTACATAAAGTATACTTGAACATTACTTTAGTATACTTGATCAAATGAACTTGAAGTATACTAGTTTTTCGTAAGGGGTAGCCTATAAGATAGCAATCAATTTGCTTGCGAGTCGTCAGCACGTTTGCGCGCGCGCGCGCACACACACACACACACACACTCTGCGTTTGTCGGCTATGCATCAATCATACAAGCGAAGTTTATGAAACAGGTACGAAATTTACAGTTCTTGTTGTAGTATAATTACTGTATGTGCTTTTGCAAACCGCTTCTGGCTTGATCACAGAACTATTCGCGGCATACCAATCATTCTACAAAAAAATGTAAGTTTGTCTTTCGATTGTGGTTGTTTGTTCTTAAAATGAACACCTGTATAGGAATGGTTCAACCAAAAATGAAATTCACTCAAATTTACTCACCCTTATGCTTTCTTAAATTCATAACAATTTAAGGGGCACAGATGAAGATATTTTAATGAAGAAATTATGTCTGTTTCCCTATAAAATGCAAACAAACTTCAGACTCCAAAAATGTCATAAATTGTTCTCTTTGACAATAGATGTCTGCCACTCCTGCTGACCTCGAGAAGACGGGTAACCTGCCTGTGACTCCTCATTTGATCCTGTTTGGTAAGTATATCATATTAGACCGATATAAAGTTGGTTTGACGTTGGATGTTAGATATTCGATAGATATTCGGTCACGAAAATTTTCAATAGATTCTTTGTGAATAATTATAAATGTAAAAAAAGTGCCTTATTTGAAAGGTATTATAACATAGAACTAAGCACACATCGCAGTTTATGAGTTTTAATCCTCTTTAATGTGTAGCAACATATTTTATCTCTAGCAGTGATGCGCTGGCGCTTAGGCCTGATAGGGACCGTCTACAAAGTACATGTGGAAGAAAAAACGATCTTATTATTTTTTTTTTTTCACTTAAAAGCAATTTAGTGAACACACACACAACGCTCACTCACAGAATAAACAATTTCAAAGACCTTATGTAGCTCCGCCCCTTTTCAGCGCTGCGCTCGCTCGTTATATTAAATATTCTTGTAAAGTAAATATTCTTTGACAGCGATGCCATTGAAATGTACAGATCTACCGCAAAATGTAATTTCAAAGACAATTTTATAAAGATGGCGGTGCGCTTGTATACTGTACACAAAATATGTAATTGGTTATGTTATTAGTGCTACCAATACAATCTTTTCATAATTCCCACTAAGCAAAGTTATGTCCAGAAGACGTCTCTTCACAAAAGTCGTACATTGAAAAGATGTCCACTGAGGAGCCAGAATAAAAGTTTTTATGACGTCTTCTGAACGTCCAATATAGACGTTCGTTGAAACTCTGTACAAGGTTAAAAAATGAGCATAGACAGTAAAACACATGTTCACACCTTTAGACAACTTGGCATCTGTAATTCACACATCTTTGGATTATCAAGTCAAGTCACCTTTATTTATATATCCCTTTTTACAATGCAGATTGTGTCAAAGCAGCTTTACATTGATAACTGGTATATAAATTTGGCTATACAGCAGCTCTTAAAGAATGGTGTTAAAGCAGGCAGATCAAAGCACTGTTGAATATCAAATGTCAAGTGTCCCCAACTAAGCAAGCCAAAGGCGACAGCGGCAAGGAACCCAAACTCCAACAGGTGACATCAGGTGTTAAAATGGAGAAAAAAAACCTTGGGAGAAACCAGGCTGAGTCGGGGGGCCAGTTCTCCTCTAGCGAACAGTGCTTTGTTACGACTCGGGTTGCTATCATAAGTCGGAAAGGATCGCAACATTCAAAGTATTTATTTCAGTTCCATCCAGTTGAGGATCATATTCATCAGGCCGGTATGGACGGTTGTTGAGGAACTGTGCTACTGGCTGTCGTGTCGATGAGGCCTTCACAGTGGATGATCTAGTCGACTCGATCTCTGCTGATACTTCAGGGCTGCGTTGTGGTCGTGTCAATATGCAGGTCCTCGATCTCACCTGATATGGCCCGGATCCGGCTGACTATGATAAGCCTCGGGATAAACAGAGAGACTAATATTAGCGTAGATGCCATTCTTCTTCAGATGTAACGAGTACATCTGGTGAAGTGTTCCCGGTTCGGGCTGACCTTATGCAGCCTAATAATCCTTTAACGGATTTGAAAATATAAATTCGAGAGAAACCAGATCTGAACAAAGACTTTCTAGCTCAGCTGGGATTCGAACCAGGAACCTTCTTGTTGTGAGGAGACAGTGTTTTCCACTGAGCCGCTTGTGCTGCCCTTAGGCACAGACATACATACAAACATACATACACATATATCATACTATTTTTCATGTTTATATGTAAAATAAAATAAAATAAAAAACATTTACAGGAACAAAACTCTGTGTAGATATAAACACAGATCAGTGTTCACTGAGGATTTTACTGTGAATGTTGTACATTTCAGCATCTATCCAAACAAGTTAAAAGAAACTGAAACAATGTTTTTGAAGCAGTTAATGAGATAATTAAAGGGAAAGTTCACCCAAAAATGAAAATTCTATAATTTACTCACCCTCAAGTTGTTCAAAATCTGTATAATTTTCTTTGTTCTGCTGAACACAAAAGAAGATATTTTGAAGAATGTGTTAAACTGAACAGTTTTGGGGCACCATTGACATCCAAGTAGTTTTTTTTTTTTCCTACTATGGAAGTCAATGGTGCCCCAAAGTGGCCTGGTAACAAACTTTCTTCAAAATATCTTCCTTGGTGTTCAACAGAACAAAGAAAATTATACAGATTTTGAACAACTTGAGGGTGAGAAAATGATGATAGAATTTTCATTTTTGGGTGAACTATCCCTTTAAGTGATCAAATAATAGATGATTGAACATTTGCTAAAATCAAGCAGAGGAGGATTAAACAAACAGCATTACCAGCTTTACTTATTACTAACCAGACTGACTTTATTTCTGTCACACATCTACAGAATTTTTATTGAGAATTAACAGAAGTTTAGATGTTGATGTTTGTTTCATTTGAAGTCACCATCAAGGTGGAGAGTGTTGCTAGTTGGGATCTTGGTCCTCATTCTTCTTCTGTTAGCTTTTATTTGGCTGTTATAACTGTGTTTGTAAAACACATTTGTTGTGGCAAAAAAAAGCCTAAATGAAGCAGGATAAGTTGTTATCAACTCCTTGTTATAGAAAAATGGTAAAATGAGAATCTAATGGTATGTTTTTAATTAAACTGATCTGAAGGTGGGTAAAAAGCATGCACAAGATTTGATTGAGTATATCATGAAGTCACACACATAGACATCATTATTTTGGATATGATTCACAATAATGGTGACAATCAAAACTAAAAAACTCATCCTTGTTTTGATTGTCACCATTGTTGTGAATCACATGCAAAATCTTGATGTCTGTGTGTGACGACATGATTACTCCCGCTCAAATATCTTGTGCACATGCTTTTTATAGCTTCAGGATAAGTGATAATTTAATGCTATTGGTGCAATACTGCAGTTTCACAAGGTTGGTGGACGTAAATGCCAAATATAAACAGAAAATTAAAAAACAAAAAGTAGATTTTTGCTCTGTGATGATTTTGTTATCAACAAGAAGTTGATTTGGCTTTATCTGGACTTTCTTCGCCAGAACAAATGTGTATTGTTATAACACATTGTGACAAATGTGTCCCACAGCTACAGCAGCCAATGAAAAGTTAACAGATGAAGTACAAGGACCAAGATCCCAACTAAAGCAAACACTCTCCACCACGATGGTGACTTCAAATGAAACAAACACCAACAAATAAATCTGTTAATTCTCAATAATTTCTGTATACGTGTGACAGTAATAAAGTCAGTCTGGTTACTAATAAGTGAAGCTGGTAATGCTGTTTGTGGAGTTTAATCAGATTTTGAGAGGTTCAGCGTCTTTTACTTGCAGTTGATTTTATCAAATGCTGAATCATCAGTTATTTGATCAGTTAATTATCTCATAAACTTCAACATTGTTTCAGTGTTTCTTTTAACATTGTGTAGATTGGACTTATATAAACACAGATCAGTGTTCACTGAGGATTTTACTGTGTTTGGATAGATGTCAATGTACAACATACAGAGTTTTGTACCTGTAAATGTTTTTTTTTTTAAATTTTATATACAACATGAAAAAAGTCTGAAATATATATTTTAAAATATATATAGTATAATTTTAAGTAATTATTCTACAAGTATGTGAATTTTATGAACGTGTCTAGGGCAGAACAAGTGTCTCAGTGGAAAACACTGTCTCCTCACAACAAGAAGGTTCCTGCGGTTCGAGTCCCAGCTGATCCAGAAAGTCTTTCCTTCAGATCTGGTTTCTGTCACAATCCAAAGATGTGTGAATTACAGATGCTAAGTTGTCTAAAGGTGTGAACATGTGTTTTCTGTCTATGGATGGATCCATGGCTTTTTTTTTTAAAACCTTGTACAGAGGTCCAACGAACGTCTATATTGGACATTCAGAAGACGTCAAAAAAAGACGTCATAAAAATTTTCATTCTGGCTCCTCAGTGGACATCTTTTCATTGTACAACTTTTGTGACAAAGACATTGAAAAGAATCTTTTGGACATAACTTTGCTTAAGCTCAAGTTAATTCAGTTCAGTTCAATATCAAGATTGATGTAGCATGTAGTTTATCAATTATGAAAGAAAATTTGAAAAAGCTATTATGCAACTTTTACTGATATCACTAAGCTAAATATAAGAATTTAGCTCCAGCCAAGCAAGCCCAATGTTACAGTGGCATTGAAAAATATTTTTTCTGATGGTTTTACTGTCAAAAGTGATGCTGAAGACGTGTTAATGAACGCAACAACTGCGAAAAATCTCGCAAAGCCTCCTAAAGACTGAGCGTTATTACTGCCCCCTAGAGGAACATGATGCAGTTGTTTTGACTGAGATTGACATTCAAAATGTAAATAAATTAATTCAAATTTATACAGTGTTCTTTGTCAACTTCACAGGGTGTGTCCTGTTACCTGGACCTAAAAGAACATTTCCATGCAGGTTTTTCTCTCATTTGTAAATCAGGGTAAATGCTATTGAATTAAATTCAAATCTGATAATAAATTCATTTAAAATACATACAGTTTTCTATCTCAACTTCAAATGTTGTGTGTTGTTGCTGGCTCCTAGAAGAACATTTTTATGTTGCTTTTAGTCACAGAACTGTAGCACAAGGCGAGCTATTGATATTCAAAGAAAGACATAAGCTCAGTGAAAATAATAAGTGTTCTAACTCGCATTCAAATGCTGTGTGTCTGTACTGGTTTCTAGAAGAACATTTTAAGGTTGGTTTCATCCAGAAAACAATAGCATAACATGTGTTATTGAAAGCAACAATTGAGAAAAATCTCGCAAAGCCTCCTAAAGACTGAGCGTTATTACTGCCCCCTAGAGGAACATGATGAAGTTTTTCTGACTGACTTTGATATTCAAAATTTAAATAAATTCATTTAAATTCATACAGTGTTCAATCTCAACTTCACAGGGTGTGTCCTGTTACCTGGACCTAAAAGAACATTTCCATGCAGGTTTTTATCTCATTTGTAAATCAGGGTAAATGCTATTGAATTAAATTCAAATCTGATAATAAATTCACTTAAAATACATACAGTTTTCTATCGCAACTTCAAATGTTGTGTGTTGTTGCTGGCTCCTAGAAGAACATTTTAAGGTTGGTTTCATTCACAGAACTGTAGCACAAGGCGAGCTATTGATATTCAAAGAAAGACATAAGCTCAACTCAACTCAACTTGTATTCTAACTCAACTTTAAATGCTGTGTGTCGTTATTGGTTCCTAGAAGAACATTTTAAGGTTGGTTTCATCCAGGAAACAATAGCATAACGTGTTATTGAAAGCAACAATTGAGAAAAATCTCGCAAAGCCTCCTAAAGACTGAGCGTTATTACTGCCCCCTAGAGGAACATGAGGCAATTGTTCTAACTGAGTTTGATATTCAAACGTTTAATACATTTATTTCAAAATCATACAGTGTTCAATCTCTGCTTCACATGTTGTGTCTTGTTACTTGGACCTAAAATACATTTTCATTCATATATTTATGTCATTTGTAATTCAGGATAAATGGTATTGAATTAAATTCAAGCCTGTTGAGAAATTAATTTAAAATACAGTTTTCCATCTAAATTCCAAAGGGTGTGTGTTGTTGCTGGCTCAAAAAAAAAATAAGAAGAAAAAGAAAAGGTTTTAGTCACAGAATTATAGCAGAAAACTTTTTTGTTTGTTTATTTTTAAAAAAACAATGTTATTATCCAATTAAATAATCGCATATTTCCCCACATGCAATGTTCACACACAAACACACATAACTCACACAGCAAAAAAATAATGTGTTTACATCTTATGTGGTTACATCTAAAATTAATTTATTGTACTGAAGTAAAAGTGTTATTTAACATTTAGAAAGCATTAAGTTACACCAACAAAACTAAACCTACGCTTGGGATGAGGTAAACAGCTCTTTCACCAATTGCGGTATGGATGACCACCTGGTTATTGCTCTGTCACAGGGCATAGATGTGAGTTGTAAGAGATATATTTTTACTACTGTTATACCATGTAAATATTGATTTAAATTATTTGTAAAGCATGTTTGCTTTGTTGGATTAAAACGTGTTTTAAATCGCTAATAAGCTTTGTTAATTTTAGTTAAAATGAATTAAACAGGCTTGAATTTAATTCAATAGTATTTAACCTGAATTACAAATGACATAAATATATGAATAGAAATGTTGTTATGGGTCTAAGTAACAAGACACAACCTGTGAAGCAGAGATTGAACACTGTATGATCTTGAAATAAATTTATTAATCGTTTGAATATCAAACTCAGTCAGAACAACTGCATCATGCTCCTCTAGGGGGCAGTAATAACGCTCAGTCTTTAGGAGGCTTTGCGAGATTTTTCGCAATTATTGTGTTTTAATAGCATGCCTTCTGCATCACTTTTGACAGTAAAACCAACATCAAATTATTCTTCTAGGAACCAGAGACAAGACACGCCCTTTGAAGTTGAAACAGAGCATTGTATTTATTTTTAATTCATTTATGTATTATCTTTATTTTCAATAACATGTTTTCTGCTGCAGTTCCGTGGATAAAACCAAAACCAAAATGTTCTTTTAGGTCCAAGTAACAGGACACACCCTGGGAAGCAGAGATTAAACACTGTATGAATTTAAATGAATTTATTTACATTTTGAATGTCAAACTCAGTTAGAACAATTGCCTCATGTTCCTCTAGGGGGCAGTAATAACGCTCAGTCTTTAGGAGGCTTTGTGAGATTTTTTTTCAATTGTTGCTTTCAATAACACATGTTATGCTATTGTTTCCTGGATGAAACCAACCTTAAAATGTTCTTCTAGGAACCAATAACGACACACAGCATTTAAAGTTGAGTTAGAATACAAGTTGAGTTGAGTTGAGCTTATGTCTTTCTTTGAATATCAATAGCTCGCCTTGTGCTACAGTTCTGTGAATGAAACCAACCTTAAAATGTTCTTCTAGGAGCCAGCAACAACACACAACATTTGAAGTTGAGATAGAAAACTGTATGTATTTTAAGTGAATTTATTATCAGATTTGAATTTAATTCAATAGCATTTACCCTGATTTACAAATGAGATAAAAACCTGCATGGAAATGTTCTTTTAGGTCCAGGTAACAGGACACACCCTGTTAAGTTGAGATTGAACACTGTATGAATTTAAATGAATTTATTTAAATTTTGAATGTCAATCTAAGTCAGAGCAACTGCATCATGCTCCTCTAGGGGGCAGTAATAACGCTCAGTCTTTAGGAGGCTTTGTGAGATTTTTCGCAATTATTGCATTTCAATAGCATGCCTTCAGCATCACTTTTGACAGTAAAACCAACATCAAATTATTCTTCTAGGAACCAGAGACAAGACACGCCCTTTGAAGTTGAAACAGAGCATTGTATTTATTTTTAATTCATTTATGTATTATCTTTATTTTCAATAACATGCTTTCTGCTGCAGTTCCGTGGATAAAACCAAAACCAAAATGTTCTTCTTGGATCCAGTAACAGGACACACCCTGTGAAGTTGAGATTGAACACTGTATGAATTTACATGAATTTATTTAAATTTTGAATGTCAAACTCAGTCAGAACAACTTCATCATGCTCCTCTAGGGGGCAGTAATACCGCTCAGTCTGTAGGAGGCTTTGCGAGATTTTTCACAATTGTTGCTTTCAATAACACGTTATGCTATTGTTTCCTGGATGAAACCAACCTTAAAATGTTCTTCTAGGATCCAGCAACAACACACAACATCTATATTTGAAAAATTAGTCTACATGTATTTTATACAAATGTATTATCACATCTGAATCTCAATAGCATTGCTTTTGCATCACTTATGATAGTAAAACCAAAGCAGTTCTTTTAGGACATAGTAATAGATCACACTATTTGAATTTGGGATTGAATATTATGGTTTTTCCTCAAAATGTAAAACTTCTTTTTCTTAATAACATTGCTATTACCACTACTTTTATTCTTTCCAATATGTAACATTTACAGTCTTTTACCAGGTGAGACTGAGTGTGTGTATGTTTCAAAGTTTTGTGTACACAGTTTGATCGCCTTTTTCCCAAGAGTAAAGTATATGGATGGAAAAATTGAGCGTATTTCCTCTTCGTTTTGTACTTTGTAGACGGTCCCTATCTGCTATTTTACATTACAAAATGAATAGGTTTCTAATACAGCAAAGCAGATTAAACACATAAACTACATTGTGTGTCCTCTTCTACTTTTTCAAACAATTCAAACACAACTTGTTTTTTGTTCTTATACTGAATCGTTATTGATCTATTGAAGTATTTTCGAAGTTGAATCTCTGACGAATGTCAAACGTCCAACGTCAAACCAACTTTATATCGGTCATATTAGACAGGTCTGCAATTTGTTTTACTAAAACAAGGCTCACACAAGTTTTACTATTAGTAGTTCCACATTTATGTGCCTTACATTTATGCATTTGGCAGAAGCTTTTATCTTACATTGCATTCAGAGTACACATTTTACATTTTGTAAGTTCTTGCTTTCCCCTGGGAATCAAACCCATGACCTTGGCATTGCTAGCACCACACTCTACTGTTTGAGCAACAGGAGCTACAGGAAAGCCTTATTCTATCCTTATTCTAGAATCCACTGTCTTTGAATCATGTTTTATTGCACTGTGCTGGGCTGCATTTCTCAAAAGCATCATAAGCCTAGATTTATCTTACCTAGATAATCATTGCCACCAATGGTCTCTACGATCAACTTAGGCGTATGATGCTTTTGAGAAACGCAGCCCAGGTTTGAATTCGGGATGTGCACAAATAGTCGAATATTCGAATATTCGTTCTGTAATTAATATTCGAAAAATAAAAAAACGAACTATAATGAAACTATAATGAAACAGAGTTATCATAATATCAACACCACACTCTTAAAACAGATGTGTTAAAAACAACACAACCTGTGTTATATTTTAACACACCCGTGTGTCTAGTTAAGGACAACACATTTTGTGTTAATTTTAACTCAACCAGTGTGTTATTTTTTCTTAATACAGGCATAAAATATTTAACACACTAATGTGTGTGTGTGAGAGAGAGAAACGACACTGTGTCCAACACAACATGTGTTAACTATCATCCAATCACATTGCTGCTACATCACTCCACAAGCCGTTAAGCAAGTTTGTGCCTCTTTCTTCATTGGCGGATGACTTAACACACGGGTGTGTTAAGATATAACACAGGTTGTGTTAAAAACAACACAACCTGTGTTATATCTTAACACATCCGTGTGTCTAGTTAAGGACAACACATGTTGTGTTACTTTTTTAACTCAACCAGTGTGTTATTCTTCTTAACACAGGCAATGTGTTAAAATATTTAACACACTAATGTGTCATAAATCACACAATTTGTGTCATAGATGTGCTATTTTTGACCAGTTAAAATGAATGCAATACACACTCTTAGAAAGGATGTGTTAAAACTGACTCAAAATGTGTTAAATTCTTACACATCAGTGTGTGAGTTTAGGGACGACACTTGTGTGTTAATTCTGACACATTCACTGAGTCAATGATTTTAACACAGTAAATGTGTCAGGAAGGTGATCTGCTGTTAACAAGCAGAATCAAAGGAGAAATTCACAATTTTTAAGCCACCATCGTGGAGATGAGTGTTTGCTTTAGTTGAGCTCTTGACCCTTGACTTTATAATATTAGATTTTGTTTGGGCTGTTGTAACAGCTAGTCAAGCAAACAGAAAAGATGATCAGGTGGTGTTGGTTATGTTTTCACATAATCATTATTTGACCTGAATCACTGAACTCATTTAGAGCCCAATCTCTGAGTTAGATTTACATTATTGATTACAGCAGCACTGTGATTCTACAGCAGAAGATCAGCTTTATCAATATAATCTGAAGCATTTCTCAAAAGTTGTTCTGATTTAAAAACAAAAAAACTCTTTCATTTAGAGACAGACATCAAGAATCAGCCTGTGAATCTCAACAGTGGTGAGAATAATAAAGCATGTTGCAGTGCATGCTGGGAGCCACCAATTAAAATTCATCTATGGCTCCCATCATGCATTGCTGCATGAATAAATTATGAGCTTAATTTAATTTCCTTTATTCTCACTATTTTTTTTTCTTTCTCTGTTTTATGTGACTTTTTAGTAGCTTCTTTTCTAATGTTTCTTAAAATCAGAATATGTTGCCTGTCACCACTGTTGAGATTCACAGGTTGGTTCTTGATGTCTGTGTGTGCCTAAAAGCAAGGACTTTTTTTTTTTTTTTTTTGATCAGAACAACTTTTTAAGAAATACCTTTGAATTATGTAGAAAAAGCTGATCTTCTGCTATAATCAATAATGCAAATCTAGCTCAGAGATTGGGCTCTAAATGAGCTCAAGACAAATAATGATTATGTGAAAACATAACAAACACCACCTGATCATCTTTTCTCTTTGCTTGTCTGGCTGTTATAACTCACAACAGCCCAAACAAAATCTAATATTAAAAAGTCAAGGGTCAAGAGCTCAACTAAAGCAAACACTCATCTCCATGATGGTAACTTAAAATTGTGAATTTCTCCTTTGATTCTGCTTGTTAACAGCAGATCACCTTCCTGACACATTTAATGTGTTAAAATCATAACACAATGAATGTGTCAAAATGAACACAAGTCCACCGATGAAGAAAGAGGCACAAACTTGCTTAACGGCTTGTGGAGTGACGTAGCAGCAATGTGATTGGATGATAGTTTAACACATGTTGTGTTGGACACAGTGTTGTTTCTCTCTCTCTCTCTCTCTCTGCACATGATCAACTTAAATTGACACAAAAATGTGTTAAAATAGCCATAACACAAAAAAATGTGTTATTAATTAACACATCCTTTTTGAGAGTGCATAATGAGAAAGCACATGAAATCTAAATACCCGTCGAGTGAGGAAAGACAGCTGTCCATCACTGCATTCACGACGTCAGGTAATTAAGTGCAGCTGTAAGTTATCCCCGAGTGAGCAAAGATGATAACTTATCTGATAGCAAAATTATTTTGAGACATATGCTTCCTTTAAGTTTCGTCGCGGGAGATATATTTACGAACAGAAAACACAGTGCTACTGTTAGAAACTTAGCTTAGCACACCGTTATGTATTGTTATAGTCTCTGCAACGTCTGTCAGCACGGCTCGTTTTCTCACCCGAGCATGTGGATATTATTGTTTTTCTCAACATGAACATGTGAAACAATATAAACACGATAACGTAACCATATACTGACTCGAGTGTATTATGTACGTTTTGTACAATAACGGGCGCTGTCTGCTTTATTAGTATTTTCCCGCTCGCGCTGCTTGAGATTAAATGCTTTTGTTCTTAATATTTTCTGTTTACACATATGTTAATGCTTTGAACTAAAAATATAATGAGATATAATGTAAGCTTGTTGTGTATATTGCCTAATCGTAAGCTTGTTCAGAAATGGTTACAAAATATTGATGAATATGAAACAATAACGTCTTTCTCGTTTAACCTCATTTAAATAAACGAATATTCGAATATTCGTTTTTTACGAGCCCAAATATTCGAATGCAATATTTTGGAAAAATGCCTATGCCTAGTTTGAATTTAAAATATTTATTCAACTAAGCCAAGTCTTATTCTTAGTTTGAGAATTTAGTTCACCTATAGAAACCTCATAGTTTTTTTTATCACTATACAATCACTATACAATTTATTGTGTTTAACCTTTTTCCCATCTTGAAAGATGGCCTGCCATTAAAGGGATAGTTCACCCAAAAATTTGAATTCTGTCATTAATTCCTCACCCTCATGTTGTTCCAAACCCGTAAGACCTTTGTTCATCTTCAGAACACAAATTAAGATACTTTTGACTGAGAGCTCTCAGATTTCATAAAAAATATCTTAATTTATGTTCTGAAGATGAACAAAGGTCTTACGGGTGTGGAACGATACGAGGGTGAGGAATTAATGACAGAATTTGTCTATGGGTCAGCAATGTCACTTACCATTCAAAGACATTGTTAGGTTATGAAAGAATTTTCTCACTGCCTTTTCTACACTTTCTAGAGATCATAGAATAAACATTGTTCTATCCATTCCTTTATGGTGTTGGTGAAAGTCCGGGGCAATGGATGAAACGGTGGATGATCAGCCTGGAAGGCCGCATAATCTGCGAGGGTGTGCAGCCAACTTTTCTCACTGGACTTGCTGCATTGTTCTCTCTGTATTATATCTTTAATTTGCAGTACCAGGAGGAAGCAGCATCCACACTGGAATTCCTTCAAGGTAAATTTGCACTCATATTATTTATTATTAATTAATATGTTAGTATTAGTTTGGTGACTTAAAGGAATAGTTCACCCAACAATGAAATTTATCATCTCATGATTTACTCGCCCTCAAGCCAACCTAGGCGAATATGACATTTTTCTTTCAGCCAAACAAAAGAGTTATTTTAAATAAGATCCTGGCTTCTTCCAGCATTGTAATGGCATTACATTTTGTCCAAGTTTTGGAAGCCCAAAAAGTGTATTCAAATTGTAGTAAAAATTGTCAACGTTACTGCAGTAGTTCAACCTTAAATTTTATGAAGTGACAAGAACTTTTTGTGCACCAAAAAAGCAAAGCAAAAAAATAAAGACTTTATTTAACAATATGAACTGTTGTCATACGTAGTGAACTCAGTGCAGGATTCCTTGTTTACATCCGAATGCCAACACAGTAGCTGAACACAGTGAGCAGACATACATGCATGTGATGTTGACACAGGAAAAATATCTTAATTTGTGTTCCGAAGATGAACAAAGGTCTTACGGGTAAGTAATTAATGACAAATTTTATTTTTGAATGAACTAACCCTTTAAGAAATAGTTCCACCTAAAATAATTATATAATTTACTTAACTTTGTTCTCTCAAACTTGTGACTTTTTTTTTCTTTAAAAGGCCATAGTATCACAATACAATAATATATCATTTGGAAACATTTGTGAATGCTTTAACTAACATGAACTAACAAAGAGATATACATTTGTTACAGTATTTAATATAGTTCATTGATTATGTTAGTTCAGTGCATTAACTAATGTTAACATATACACCCTTTTGATTTTAACAACAATAATGCAAATGTTGAAAATAATTAAGATTAATACATGCTGTAGAAGTATTGTTCATTCTTAGTTTATGTTAACTAAAATTGTTAAAGGAACACATCAAGTTTTTGGGACTTTATCTTATTCACCGTAGTTAGATAAGTCCATACACCCCCATTCTCATCTCCGTGCGTGCCATAACTCTGTCTAACGCACCCACCGCTAGCCTAGCTTAGCACAAAGACTGGAGGTAAACAGCTCCAGCTAGCCTACTGCTCAATAAGTGACAAAATAACGCCAACATTTTCCTATTTACATGTTGTGATGTGTATAGTTACATTGTGTACTAAGACCAACGGGAAACGGAAAGTTGTGATTTTCTAGACCGATATGGCTAGGAACTATACTCTCATTCCTTTATGGCACGCACGGAGATGAGAATGGTGTGTATGGACTTATTTAACTCTGGGGGATACGGTGAATAAGCCAAAGTCCCAAAAAGTCAGTGTGTTCCTTTAACAAATTAAATTTTATTGTAAAGTGTTACCAAAATTTTGATCATACCATATAAAATCATTGTTCACTAAAAATATTTCTCTCTTATTTTAAAGACTTTTTTAAAGTTTTGTTGGAATAAATCCAGAAAAGGGGACCAAGGCTGCACGGGGAAAAGTTACATCCAAAAAAACTGGGAAAACAGTGCAAAAGAAAACCGTAACTGTCAACACCAAAGTGTCAAACCTCTTAAAGAGACTTGTGGACTTTGAGTGGGACTTCATTTAAAAAGTGTAGTTGACACACCCCACACCCATGCAGGTTGGTTTCTGAAAAATGTGCTGGCCTGGTGAGTTATACTTTGTTTATACCAAGTTATTTAGGTATTAAAAATGCTGATGCTTTGTTAAAGCCTGTTCGAGTGTTTATTTTATTTTATTTTTTTAATAATTGGTTTGTTTCAGCGCAATTGTTTTTTTGGAGTAATGTTTGTTGAAGCCTGATTCGATTTGTATTTTATATACAGGTAGATTGTCTATATATTGTTTGTTTTTGTTTGTATGTTTGCTTTTTCATTAGCCATTTTTGTATTTTGATATGTTGATGGGTGTTTATTTTTTATATGCACTGAATATTACTTGAATACTTTTACATTTTTATTGGAATAAAAAAAATAAATACTAACTTGGCTTTATTCCTTTTTGTTACCCATAGACAAATATAAAATGCTGAGTTATTATAGCATTTAAAATTTGAATGATTTGGTTGTGACTAGTATGTCATTTAACAGCTGTAAGGCTGGAGTCGGACCGTCTAGACTGAGGAACGACTTCTCCCTATGGAACAAAGGACTTTCCTGATAATTAACATTTGAACACTCTCTACAACACCCTCCTGCATAAGTAACAGCACCGTCTGAGACGCACCACACCGAGCAGTTCACACCTCACCATCACTCTCTCCCCTCACGCCCTGTTCCCCATCCTTTCTCCCTCACCTAAAATACACTCTAAATCTATGCAATGTTAAGTGTGTACAACAAGTGAATATATATATATATATATATATATATATATATATATGTTTGGTATCATTTGAAATGTCTCAGTGTGCCTGGTAAATGGTCTCATTCCCACAGATATAGTACAAACTTCCAAGAAGTTCTAGAGAACAAGAAAAATTGTGTCACTTAAGGTGTGCCCTCCTGCAGGTCCTTCATGCAAACTACCTCCTGTATGTAAATAAGTGCTCTCTTCTACAGGTATCGATAACCCATTCAATCACAAATTCTGATTGCCCATTTGTGACCCCTTGAATAGGGGACCAAAACCTAATTATAATTGCAGACACCACCATTTGGCCCTATTGAATTATCTGGGTATTTAGGGAGAGATGGCAAAAGGTTCAGGGAATCTGTAAACAGATCTGCGCTCAGGTTAGTAACGGACTAAGGTACGGTTAGGTGGAGCAGTGGGGCACACCAACTGATACTTTAGAGTTCCGACTAACACATTGGCATTAGTTAAGTATACTTAGACTGAGTAGGCTAATATTGTTTTTTCCTTTTAGAGCAACAGAGTGTTGCTAGACCAATCTAAACAGGGTGGGCCTCAACCTCTGGTTATGGTGAGATTATTATTAACTAAGTGTCTGTGGAAAACCACTGTGTGATTATGAAAAGTTACCATCAGAAGAAGCTAAATTGGTCAGCCTGAATTCATGGTAATGGTCATGGCCTTTGGTTGGAAATAATCTTGCCTTAATTCAGTGTGTTCAGATCTATGGGGACTAAATAAAAGTATTCTAGAATGAGCAAAGTGGGTACAGCCTCTAGAATATTAGTCATCGCCTCTGTCTAATGACCAAGACTGACGAGATTGTGCGTATGAGATCGTATGCCCGGCCGGTGCGAGACTCAAAGCGTTATAGGAATCCGGATGAATGATTATAACCAAAAGGGTTGAATAGAATTATCAAATTCATATCTAAATTGAATGATTATTGAACACTACTTAAAATGTTTATTATTGGAGTCAGATAAATAAAGAGGTAATACTTGTAAGAAAATGTATTTAATTTGATCTTGCATTGTTGCACAAAAGGAAGACAGTGACACGCAGGAATCCTTCTACCGTGCCATTGGCTACCATCCTTGGACCAGTGGGCGGACTTACACAGCTATCAATGTAAAAGAATTTCCCTGTAAAAAAACAGTAATCTACTGGCAGCTGTGGTTGCCAGCATGATACTGTAAAAATACAGAGCACTACCGTTTTTGAAATTAACAGCCAAATATCGTTTTTTTTTTTTTTCAGCTACAGTAGACTACTGTAATTTAACTGTTACAAAGGAGATATCTTCAGGAATCTTTAATGGAATAATCTTAACAAAGAACAGGAGAAATAACCAGGAAAATAAACTAACAAACACCACGTAATGTTAAAGAAAGCTAAACAAAGGACAGACAGAAACTGAGGGCTTAAATACAATACAGAGGACTAAACAAGACTAATTAACTAGACACACCTGAATTGAAGACACTAATTAATCTGTAACCAAGGAGACAAACAAGCAGACATACAAGGAGAAATGAAACAATTAACAAACTAGAAAAATTGACTATGAAACTGAAGACAGGGAAAAAGCATGAAAACAGATCAAAACTCTGTATGATATGTTAAATGAATTCATGATCACAGCTGAAAGTCTTCTCTCAATCACAGGGTTTTTTAGCTCAGGATTTAACATTTAATTTGTAATTGAGACAAAAGATAAGTTACAAGTTTAGTTATGAGAAATTCCTCTAAGAAAGCTATGGAAAATAAAGTGGCATCTTGCTTTGTTTTTATTTTATTTATTGTCCCAATGTCTGAGAAGACATCGACTTACTTTCATGTATGAACTTCCATTCTCAGAAATCACATTTTCTCTGGCATCAGGTCGATGACGAACATGCTCCTCATCATCCATGAGCCCATAAGTTTGAATAAGAAACACCCTGTTGAAATGTGAGGGCAGACCACTGGCTTTTATTAATTATCCCAGTTTACAGTTTTTTTTTTTACCTCAACAGTCTCTCCAGTAAACAGGTGGTTTTCTTGAAGCTTCTCTTTCACACAGTACTGTAAATGCAGATGTGAAGATGTAGTGTGCTGAAGTTAATGTGTTCTTAATACTGTAGATTTAGAGCTCTTATATTGTGAACAAAAATATTTGCTTTTACAAAGCAGTCCTAATCTGTGCCCAAAATCGCTCCCATAGTCTTATATATACAGTAGTGCAGTGGGTTATTTGAGGGGACAGCCACAGCAAAATCCCGCTGTAAAATGAACACCGCTCTGTGTTGGGAACGATTAGGGGCTGTTTACACTACACCATCTTCAACTAAAACTGTAAACTTTTTATGTGTTTTGGCCATTCATTTACACAACAATGGCATTTTGGATTTCTAAAAAAACAGAAACTTTTGAAAACAGGTTTCAAAGTGCAAGCTTTTTAAATGTAGTTTATGCATACACATTTTGCAGGAGTGTGCTGTAAAATAATGCATTATGTTCATAGACACATAGTCTTTTTTTTACTAAGCAACATCACCAACTACAGGTCTGGCAGCAGAATACAATTTTACCTTATAAAAATGTTCCTCTAACGCCAAGAAAACTCTGACACACTGAATATTTAGAGAACGTTCTTATAACAAAATTCTGTTAGCTGGGGTGTTTCTGTGAACCAATAAAAAAAGAATAAAATGAACTAAATTTACTTTAACTAAAGTTAAATAAAATAAAATAAATAGAACTACACAACATATTTCATTTACATAATTAACAGATTATTTAATTAACAAAAGAAAAAACTGTGATGCTCTTTTTGTGACACTAACTTATTGTATTTGTTTTCTTTATATCTTTGTTTTGTGATCACACAGGTGCCTCACACACACACACACACAACATCAGTTCTAGCATTTCTACCTTGACATTTCAGCCATTCATCATCAAAATAAATACAGAAACCAAACATAAAAGTTACACTGATCAAATTTAATGTCCGCTGTAAATCAGCATGCCCAGCGCCCATCCAAATACATTTTTGCACATGGGAAGGATAATGTTTTATGTGGATATTGAAACACGAGTGAAGTACAAGGCCTTAATTGTTTACATAATTAATAATAACTTAGAAATCAAAATGTTACATGCAAATATAGAAACATTTGGATTCTTGCCAAATAGAAGAGTATGTAGGTCTATTTTTAAAATTATGATGCTTTAAGGATTGTGACAGCTGCTGTTTGAAACTGAAGAGAATTATTACTGAGAAAATACAATTAAATTGTTTTGTATAATAATGGCATTGTTGTATTCATACTGTTTTTAAACTGTAAGAATGAACTTAAACACATTTTTTATTGCTCTCTGATAACAAGAATAACATTTAAAAGAATAACAACAAAAGTTAACATGCAAAGCTAACAACAGACATTACTTTTTACAAGCTTTAGGGGCCGTTTTACTATCAGCCATAAAATAATGTGAAACTTTTCACATTTGCACCTATTGACGATCTAATCCCAGTGTAAAAAAAAATAAAAAAAATAAAACAACAATATCTTTTTCATACAGAAGTCAAAGTTTATGTAAGTAAAACTACAACCCATACTGTAAAATCCAATTAGTTAGACATGCAAACCGATTCATTAAAAAAACTAAGTGGAAAAGGAATAGTATGTTGTACTGACAAAAGCGTAGTTAGTTCACTTACACATGTTCTAGTAACTATTAAAATAAATGTAGAGAGAACTTGATGATTAACTTTAGATTTTTTCTAATACATTTTTTTCCCAGTTGTATTAACAATTCACCATTTAAGATGACTTGGGAAATGAGTGAATGCAACTAGAGAGATAACTGCAGAAATGGAGGAAATGAGGAAAAAGTCTAGTCTTTTTTCCTTGACAGAATGGCACTTAAACCAATTAAATAGTCTTAACTTGGGTTTTCTAAGAAAAGGCACAGTATGCGAATAGTACAGATTACTAGATTTTTACAATTAAGTTGAGACATTAAGTAGAGTTGTTAGTTAGAACAACTACTGTGTTTTACAGTGGAAAAACTCAGTTCTGTTTCTTGTTCTTACTCTCTCCTGTTCCTGAGGTGCAGATATATCTTCTTGCAAATAAATACACTCCAAAGCAAACTGCTGCTGCTCCTATAACTGCACCTCCTGTTGCACCTATTGCTGCAGCTTTCGCTGCAGTTAATGCAATTGCTCCTACTTTAGCAGTTATTGTTCCTCCTAATACACCTACTCCTGCTCCTACTCCTGCTCCTACTCCTGCGCCAGTAAGATATGTTCTATTTAATATTTTATCCTGAGTCTCCTTATATTCATTCTCAGTGTATCTCCTGCCATGGTTGTTCGTGCACAGCGTGTTTATCATATCCAGGAGTTCACTCACCTGACGATGATCATTATTTGTGTTATTTAAAACATGATAACGTCTTGAATATTTATTAATTACTGAATTCAGTGTTTCAGATTTTTTCAGATAATTCTCTACTGCCCCATGTAACTGATCTCCATAAGTAAAGAGCACTATTGTGTGATCTGAAAACTTTTCTCCAAAATTCTCCTCGATCCATGTCACAGCATTCCTGCTCTCCTCTGTGAATTTCCCACCCAGTTTGATCACCAGCAGAAACACATCAACACCATCATGTGCACAATCAAATATCTGCTCTATTTTAGTTTGAACATCTGTAATCGTCTTTAAGGTATCAGGGAGTCCTACAGTGTCGATCACTGTGATTCTTTGTCCATCCTCCTCTGTTTGTTCTGATTGACAGATTTTGGTCACAGACGCAGGAGAAAAGTCTTCTTTAAATTTTCTTTCTCCAATGATGGTGTTTCCTGATGCGCTTTTTCCTGATCCAGTCTTACCCAACAGCACAATACACAGATCTGACACTGTAAATAAGACAGACAGATATATTGATGAGGTGGATGGATGGATGGATGGATGGATGAAATATTCAGTACTTACTTTGTTTGCTGCTTCTCTGCATCTTGCTTTTTATTTCGATTTCGATTTGAACTGATTTTTCTTCCTCTGTCATAATAAAGGATAAAAATCTAAAAGTTAATAAAAATTTAGTACCTACTAATTTATTTAATTTATTTATTTAATTTCTAAACAAGGTGATATAAAGATAAAAAATGACGTAATCAAACTACAGCGAGAGCAAACAAGCGACTCCTTTTGAATCGCTCTCGCGGTTCTCGAATCTCAATCTCATTCTCGAGTAGAACCAGTTGCAACGGTTTTCGGATCATCAGTACACAACCGAGAACCGCTTCTTTCGGACATGTCCGATTTGAGAACCGATGAGCTGATGATACTGCGCATGCGTGATTCAGCGTGTGATCTAAAGCTACAGAACAGTCACATCACAGCACCGGCTAACTAGGACAACTGATGCTATGAGAGGACTCGAATGAGGGGCCAATCTGGCGAAACGTAAGTTTATTTAATTACAAATAAATCGTAATGTAAGAGGATCATGGTTTCTGCTCTGATGAAGACTAATTTATTCACTTTATAACTGTAAAACTTTGTTTGCACATCACTGCCTGTATATGTCATGTGTTTGGATGCTTTAGCTGCAAAACTAAATTGTAAGAAACGCTTCAGATTATAATGTTTTAGTTGACTGATGTTATGATTACTGACTTTATATATTTGAATGTGTTAAGTTTTTTCATCCCGGCCTACGATAGACGACGTCATCGCGGTTGACGTCATTACATCGGAGCGTAAAAGAACCGGTAAACCGGTTTTTTCAACCGGTTTATTGAATCGAACTGTCCGAAAGAACCAAACTTCCCATCACTATAATCTGAAGGATTTCTCAAAATTTGTTCTGATATATACATATAAAAAAACTTTTTTAGACACACGCAGACATCAAGAATCAGCCTGTGAATCTCAACAGTGGTGAGAATAATAAAGCATGTTGCAGTGCATTCTGGGAGCCACCAATCAAAATTAATTCATGGCTCCCATCATGCATTGCTGCATGAATAAATTATGAGCTGAATTGTCACTATTTTTTTTCTGTTTTTATGTGACTTTTTAGTAGCTTTTTTTTTTTTTTTTTTCCTTCAGTCATCAAGAATCAGCCTGTGAATCTCAACGACGGTGACAAGCAACATATTCTGATAAATAGATCAACTCTGAACATTAGAAAACAAGCTACTAAAAAGTCACTTAAAACAGAAGAAAAAAAAAGCTAACAATTAAGCTCATAAATTATTCATTCACAGGCTGATTATTGATGTCTGTGTGTGCCTTAAAGTAAGATTTTTTTTTTTTTAAATCAGAACTACTTTGAGAAATCCTTCAGATAATATTGATAAAGCTGATCTTCTGCTGTAGAATCACAGTGCTGCTGTAATCAATAATGTAAATCTAACTCAGAGATTGGGCTCTTCATGAGTTCAGTGATTCAGATCAAATAATGATTATGTGAAAACATAACCAACACCACCTGATCATCTTTTCCATTCGTTTGTCTGGATGTTATAATTCAGTTACAACTGCCCAAACACAATATAAAAGTCAGGGATCAAGAGCTCAACTAAAACAAACCCTCATCTCCACGATGGTGGCTTAAAAAATGTGATTTTCTCCTTTGGTGATTCTGCTTGTTATCATCAGGTGTCTTCAATAATGGTCAATCATCACTCAATTTATCACTTAATTATCTCATTAACTTCAACACTGCTTCAGTTGGGTGGAATAAAAAATATGGCAGGACTTTTACTTTCTGACCCCTGGACTTTACACCTCTGGTGAGGGAAAGATATATTTTTCTCATGGCCACGACTTCATTACGTTGAGGGAACGACATCTATTTCTCATGGCCAACAGTTGCATGTGTAAACAACCTGCAGCAATAGCAACCTGGAACTATCAGATATGGATAAGATTATAATAATATTTATTTTTAATTAAGAAAAAGCACGGAATTAAGAAGTGATTATTTATATGTTGCCTATTGTGTCGTGTGATGCCTACAGCAGCATTCGAATGAAGTTTATCAATAAATATTAGAATATACCGTGTATATTTTCATCACATCCAACAGTCTTTTAAATCCATTCACTGATTGTTAATTTTTTATTTCATATTTTTATATTATTTATTATTATTATTAGACTATCATTATATTCGTTAAATTGTTTTATTCATTGTTATGTAGCCCTATTTGCTTTATTTTCCCCTTTATTTCCCATATCCTTTCTGTAGGCCTATATTAGCCATATTTTGTAAATAGCCTACTTTAAATAGATCATGCCAATAAAATGTGACTTTATGACTGTATTGACTGTAGCCGTGAAGATAGGCTAAATAAATGAGCGTCTGTTATCATGTGTAGCCCCTTGTGCCCGTGACAGCATTTGAATGAAGTTCGAATAATTTATTATTAATTGGATATATGTTAAAAGAATATTTAAGGTAAAAAAAAAATCCATTCACTGATATAGCCTAGGCAAAAACTTAATTTTGTTCATCATTTTATTCATTTTATTTAGGTTTAATATGCATAATAATAATAATAATAACAATAATAAATAATAATAATAATAATAATAATAATAAAGACACAATCAAATTAAAAGGCTGTGAGATGGAATGGATAATTGCTTTCTTCTGGGCCTTTATTATTTAATGTTTTTACATATTCTTTTATCATTAAATGAAGTTTGTTATCAAATTGATAATAACAAACTTCATCTGAATGCTACACTCTTAGAAAGGATGTGTTAAAACTGACTCAAAATGTGTTAAATTCTTTCACATCAGTGGGTGAGTTTAGGGACAACACTTGTTGTGTTAATTCTGACACATTCATTGAGTCAATGATTTTAACACAGTGAATGTGTCAGGAAGATTAACCAGAGGTGTAGTCAAGACCAGACCCTCCAAGACCGAGACCAAGACCATTCAAGAGGGAAGTTAATGAGATAATTAAGTCATTAATCAAGCAGTAGTGATGAACACCTGCTGTTAACAGACAGAATCATTGAAGGAAAGAGGAAAACAACAACAAAATAAAACACCTGTGCTACTTCTGAACATGAAGACCAAATTTGCAATGATCTCTTTGTCAAGTCCAGTCAAAAAAAAAAAAGAAAGAAAAAAAGTCTTACACATCAGTGCTTGTGTTTTGGGACAACACTTGTGTTAATTTTGACACATTCACTGTGTCAAACACAGACATTCAGAATGTGTCAAAAAGCATTTGTTAAAAAAAGACTCAAATTGGCTAAATTCTTTTTAGCGAGTTTAAGGGACAACACTCGTATTAATTTTAACACATTCATTGTGTGATGATTTTAACACAGTAAATGTGTCAGGAAGGTGATCTGATGTTAACAAGTAAAATCATCAAAGAAAATCACAATTTTTAAGTCACCATCACAGAGATCAGTGTTTGCTTTAGTTGAACTCTTGACCCTTGACCAGGGGCGCCGCTAAGGGGGGAAAAGTTAGGACGATTCTAAGGGCCCATGCATTTTTGGGGCCCCCAGAGATTGGTTTTAGTAGTAATTTAAGAGAAATGATAAATGTATAATATACCAAAGAATTACAAATAAAACAAAATTTCTGGCAAAATGATCCCCCCCATTCACTGCATGGTTTCGTCCCGTCCTACAGCAGCGTTTCCCAACCCAACCACTGCACCGTGCACTAATGTGCCGTGACAGCTTGTCAATTGTGCCGTGGAAAATTATAAAATTCCTCGAAAATAAATGCTACAAATAAGAATCATCGCACTGTCTGGACAAAACCTTGTATCTCTATATTTCTTCATTGTTTTATAAAATTAATGCTATTGGTCATCCTTTATGTATGTGGGTTTTACAAATATTTAACCCATAAGAAGCATTTAAAAGAGGTTGTGACTAAACCTCGTAACTCCATTGGCTCCTCAAACTGTCAGTCAAATCTCATATAACTCCGCCACACCTGCGGGCGCATAGTTTGGAGTTGGAGATCTCTGCTTCTTTGCAGTGCGAGCCAGGGTAAATAAAGAACTGATGTTTACGTAAGTACAGTGTTTTCTTTACTCAAGAAACACTATGTCCATTAAGGCTAACGTTTTTTTTTTTTCTTTTCTTTTTTTTTCGTATTTTGTATGTTTTTGTCGTCTAGTTGAAGCATACTATTTTAAATGTCCTGTGCATAGCGCTTTATCATATCATGAGATTTTAATCATTTCAACCAGTCTGAGCGCCACAATAAACTTTATATACTGTACGATGATGAAAACATAATGCGATGCACTTACTACCTCAGATGCAACTGTTTCAGTGAGAGACAAAATATCTGGTCAAAAACCTTGTAACTCAATTTGAGCTTGATTTTCATAAAATGTTAATATTATATGACATGTGCAAGTCTGCTGTATAATAGCTATATAAAGCCACAATACCAACTTCGATGACAGTGTTTAATTAAATACGAGGTGTAAATTTAAAGCAACGATATGTAAATTTTTCGTTTTATCACTAACATCATATCTTACTGTTCTTATTTGACTCAAGCTCAAGTTTAGCATTAAATGTGAGTACTACTTTTAATATAATAGTTTTATATGCCGTTTGAAGCAATGTCTGTTTGTGCAGTTTTGTTATATTTTTATAGTGGTGTTGGGAAACACTGGCATAGAGTCACTGAGTGAGATCAGATGGTAAACTGTCAAATGAGATGTCTTCGAGTTCGACGAAGGTCGTCAAAAATGAAAAGAGAAGTTATGAGGGCAGAGAAATGAGAGAGAGAGAGAGAGAGAGAGCAAGCTTTCTATGCTGTAATTTTAGGCTTCTAGTTGTTTCAAGTGTCTAAATGATTATTAAAAGTCACTGTTGCAGTGTATTGCATACTGCACTTTGTTCATGTTTAATATAGCTAATGTATGTTTAACCATTGTTTAAGAATGTTGCATTTTCTGTGAATATCTGATTACTGTACTGTATTTGTCTAAATACATTTACATTTGAATAATAAATCATTTGCTAGCTACAGCCATGGTAGGTCTCTGATTAAATACTGATACCTAGTGGTCAAAACCAATAGCAAAAGTAATAGGTCAGTATTAGTAAATGTAGACACAGATTTTGGTTGGCTTTATGTTTTGTGCGGAATGGGTGCGATAGGGGGCCCAACTTCATTTTCTTTCATAGGGCCCAAAATTGCTAGCGGCGCCCCTGCCCTTGACTTTTTAATATAAAATTTTGTTTGGGCTGTTTTAACTGAGTTATAACATCCAGACAAACAAATGGAAAAGATGATCAGGTGGTGTTGGTTATGTTTTCACATAATCATTATTTGACCTGAATCACTGAACTCATTTAGAGACCAATCTCTGAGTTAGATTTACATTATTGATTACAGCAGAACTGTGATTCTACAGCACAAGATCAGCTTTATCATTATAATCTAAAGGATTTCTCAAAAGTTGTTCTGATTTTTTTTTTTTTTTTTTTTTTTTTAAAAGATCTTTTAGGCACACACAGACATCAAGAATCAGCCTGTGAATATCAACAGTGGTGAGAATAATAAACCATTTTGCAGTGCATTCTGGGAGCCACCAATCAAAATTCATCCATGACTCCCATCATGCATTGCTGCATGAATAAATTATGAACTGAATTGTCTTAGTAATTTCTTTTATTCTCATATTTTATTTTGTTCTGTTTATGTGACTTTTTAGTAGCTTGTTTTCTAATGTTCAGAGTTGATCTGTTGATCAGAATATGTTGCTTGTCACCGTTGTTGAGATTCACAGGCTGATTCTTGATGTCTGTGTGTGCCTAAAAGAAATATATATATATATTTTTTTTTTTGCTCAGAACAATTTTTGTGAAATCTCTTGGATTATATTGATAAAGCTGATCTTCTGCTGTAGAATCACAGTGCTGCTGTAATCAATAATGTAAATCTAACTCAGAGATTGGGCTCTAAATGAGTTCAGTGATTCAGATCAAATAATGATCATGTAAAAACATAACCAACACCACCTGATCATCTTTTCTCTTTGTTTATCTGCCAGTTATGACTTTCAAACAAAATCTAATGTTATAAAATCAAGGGTCAAGAGCTCAACTAAAGCAAACCCTGATCTCAATGATGGTGACTTAATATTGTGATTTTCTCCTTTGGTGATTCTGATTGTTAACAGCAGGTGTTCATCAATAATGTTCAATAGTCACACGATTAATGGATTATCCTGATTGAATGGTCTTGTTTTGGTCTTGGAAGGTCTGGTCTCGTCCACACCTCTGGTCTTGAATGGTCTTGGTTTTGGAGGTCTGATCTTCACCTCTGAAATGAACACAAAGTTGTGTAAATGTGTAATATTAACACATTACAGGTGTTCTTGGCTGCACAGATTGTGTTGATGCTGTGAACAAATACACAGATTGTGCTAATTTTAAAACTACACATAATATGTGTAAAACAATTGAATTCTTCCAACACACTTTTATGCAATATTGACGCAAAATGTGTAAACTAGAGTGTGACACATAATATGTGTTATTTTTTTACACATTTCTTTTTAGAGTGTATAGTGGCAACATCACGCGCAATAGGCTGTTTATAGCTGATTACCATTGCGCGCGATGTTGACTATATAGACAGCATTCAAATAATATATTAAATATAATAATTTTTTAATTCGGCTCTTATTTTGTCATTCTTAGTTCCAGGCAGAGGTGTAAAGTCCAGGGGTCAGAAATTAAAAGTCCTACTTTTAGTCTCTGACCCCTGGACTTTACACATCTGGTTCCAGGTTGCTATGATCGCGCAGGTTATTTACACATGTAACTCGTGGCCATGAGAAATAATGTCGTTCCCTCACCATATGATCTCGAGGCCACGGCTTTACATTGCGTGGCCACAACATAAGGATGTCGTTACCTCGACAAAATCATCTCGTGGCCACGACTTATTATCACGTTCCCACAAATTAATATCTTGTGGCCACGACAAAACTAAGTGAACCAAACATGTCCCCTCCCGGTCACCGTAGAAATACACATTTTATACAGTATTTTTCTATTTTCTTAAAAAAATGTAAAAGTACAAGAATAATCTGTAATTAATAGGCTACAATATCAAAACCGATGATACAACGATCAAATGACTTGCAGTAATGGCTGCCAAACAAAAACCACAAAATGAAAGTAAAATCTCCTTATTTAAATAAGCTGAAAACATTGTTATTTTACCACACCTGTATCAACATTTTCAACAGATTAAAAGTGAAATGTCCAGTTAGTGGCACTAAAAGCTTAATGCCTACCTGATAGTAGCTTATAACAAAAGCGAATGTGACATAAAAACGCAATCGTAACAATGGCATTTAAATTTGTTTTTGAACTTTTATCTTTGAGCTCCTTTACCATGACTCATCTTTTTACAGGAGTCGTACCTGAGCTCTTGGCATTGCAAGTACAATTCTCTACCAGCTGATCTACTGAGCAAGCTTGTTATGTCAGTAAAACTGAACATCTGCCGCTGGGTAAGTGATGCAAACTCCAAAATCGGCCTATACTTATTTACGAAGCATGCACTGTGGTAAAAAAGTGTTTTGAGGTCATAACATTATTGTGCAAGGAGATGCTTGAAAACAAGTCTTTATTAATCCATGATCTGGCCCTGTAATCGGACACACACTTAATGACTATGTAAAACGGTCCGTGTATGTTTTGATAGTTTGTTTTCCAACTTGAAATGAAATACGCAGAAACGAGAAAACGGTCGTTTTCCGTTTTTTCGTTTGTTAAAAAAAATGGAAAACGAGATTTTGGCTCGATTTTTGTTTTTTCGGGTCACAAATAGAAAACGGAAACACGACTTCAAAACTCATTTTCCACAAGTGGGTGGTCATTACACGCCCCTTTCAGTCGATTGGTCAATCAAATCTGAGCCAGTGACGTCACCATCAGTTTGTTCAACAAAATAACAGTCCTCTGCTGCTATATCAGTATATGTCATATATCAGCTTTCTTTTCACAGACATAATAAGTTTGCACAGATAAAAAAAAAACCTCCAGTAAATTTAATTAAGTCTGTTTTTAAGTTGTCATTGTGTTTCTAAAAAGTAAAATGTAAATGCCTCATCTGTAGCCAAGGGCTACTACCACCAATCTGTGTGTGTTCGACATTATCAGTTTCTGAATGAAACTTTTTTTTAATCACTTTTCCAACATTATTCTTAAGTAATGTAAATTATGTTTTCAACAATAGCTTTATTGGCCTCGATGAGCATGAGACTCCCGGCCTGAGGTTGTGTCCCAGACGGAATTAAATAATTTGTGAATCTTTGTAAATATTCATGGCTTGAACAGCTGGAAAATTTACTGTAATGCAGTTCTGTGGATGTTTTGCCCAGGCAGGGTTATTATAGTTAATTAACAAAACAAAAACTATTAAAACATTTATGCTAATCGAAATAAACCTGAAACATTAGAAAATATAAATATTAGTTGAAAAACTTAAACTAAACGAAAATTATTGTTGCCTGCCTTGTCAATATCATTTCGGGGTTTTTCCCTGACTTTCAACTGACGCGATCATCTTTTCATTAACCGACAAGATTATATTAAATTAGAATTAAACTAAATTAGAATTGATATCTACGTGTCTGTGAATCATTAAAAAATCGCAGGGGTTTAGTTTTAGCCTACATGAACAAATAGCAGAATAAACAACAGAACATGAAGGTTCATTATCATGCACCTGCAGCGCTTCTGTGAACGAAAAAAAAATAGGATTAAATTATATATAAGGAATAAATAGCCTATGTCTATGCACAAAATTTATTTCACTTAGCCTAAATAATTAACAACATATTAACAAAATAAAAAGGGGAAAAAAATTCGACACTAGGCTTATGAGTTTCGGTTCATTTTTGAGAAGTTCACAGAAAGGAAACTAAGATGGCAGACAATTCTTTGTTTATTTTACGAGCAATGTTTTTATTTTATTTTATTTTTTATTATTGTGAGTGTACAAAAATAATAGGCCTATTTAACCCTTCACAGATTCGAATGGTGTTACATATATGTGACCATGTCTGAGCATTTTAGGTCGTTTCCGCTTTTATAAGAAAATTCAATTGAATGCGTTGGCGCCTCAGTGCACACACAATATTAGGTAGCTTAGCCTATAATGCCGATTTCTGTTTCAGTTTAGCTTTAAATGATTCATTTATATATATTTATTTTTTTTTTTTATAACTAAAATAGCTATGTAGTGGTGCCCCCCATGGGATTCCCCCAATCTTTTAACCAAAGTATTATTAACATTATTCAGTCCAGGCAAAGTTAGGCTATATCAAAATAAATAAATAAAGAGAGATGAACTGTTGTTCGTTTTTTAAAATTGCTTACACTATATATTTATTGCCACTTCAAAATAGAATAAAATAAAAACTTTTTTTTTGTGCTTCTCATCCGCTCCTCTGTGTAGCGCAGTTTCACCATGCATATTAAACTACAAACAGTATTACAACAGCCTGCATGCTGATTAACATTTCTGAAATAAATATTTCTGTGAAATACACGTTAGGTTGCACAGAAGAAAGCCGATATACCGGTATGACATCTACTATGACATCAGCAGAGGACTGTTATTTTGTTGAACGAACTGGTGGTGATGTCACTGGCTCAGATTTGATTGACCAATCAGCTGAAAGGGGCGTGTAATGACCGCCCACATGTGGAAAACGAGTTTTGAAGTCGTATTTCCGTTTTCTATTTGAGACCCGGAAAAATGAAAATCGAGCCAAAATCTTGTTTTTCCATTTTTTTAACAAACGAAAAAAAGGAAAACGACCGTTTTCTCGTTTCTGCATATTTCATTTCAAATTTGAAAACAAACTATCAAAACGTACACAGACCTAAAACATTCTAAGACAGCTGAACAAACAGTAACTTACACATGGAATTTTAACACCGACTGTAATCAAAAGTATTGTAATGTCATTACGAATGCAGGAAGACACTAGTTAATGTGAAGATGTTCAACAGTGTTAATTTAATAAGAAGTGGTTCTAGCTGTGTTCACTTTAAGGGGCGGGGTTCAGGGGGTCAGGTGCTGGAGAGAGTTCAGTGTGAGTGAAGAGTGAGTTCACAAGCTATATTCTCTTTTGTTTTGTGTACAACATGCGTTACGGCCATAACAGTAACTTTGCAGTTCTTTAATAAAGTCTCAGAAGGAGGAAAAACCAGCCTGGTCGCTCTTATTAGCGAAACACTACTGTATCAATTTACATTCATAATCGGCCTTACAATTGTTAAGTTTGTCCTTGGCTTAATTGTGTGAAAGCGATTAAAAGTGCTTTCTGTTTTACTGTCTCCGGTGTTCATTTATGCTAGAAACTGCAGTGATGTGTACGAAAAAAAATGTCAAAATTAAAATTTATTAAAGTTTATTAAATAAACCACAGAGGTAAATCTTTGTTTTGGTTGGGCTTCTGACCCTTTACTTTTCGGAACACATTTGTTACAGCAAAAATTGCATGAGGCAAGATGCATTTGGTGTTGGCTATTTATTAATACAGTTGCCTGATTCACTGATCAGAGTCTGATCTCTGAGTACATCAGTCTTGAGATTTTATGAAATCAGATTAAAAATAACAAATAAAAAATCAGGTATTTGTTGATTTTTTTTCATTATTCAAAAAGCATTATCAGCTGCATATTTTAGACTCAAACAGACATCATGAATCAGCGTATACCTCAACTATGGTGACAATCAATGAAAAGTTTTTTTTTTTTTTTTTTTTGTGATGTTCAGAGTTTATCTGTTTATCTGAAAATTTTGTCACCATTGTTGAGGTTCATATGCAGAATCTTGATGTCTGTGTGAGTCTTTATATTCCTGTCTGAATAATTTCTGTAAAATGTCATAAAACCTTTGAAAATATTAAAGCAGGACAGTAATGTCTGTGGTATTATTATTTGATTAAGAATACTGCTGCATGCAATCCTGATAGTTATTAAACCTAAATAATGTCCTCATAGACTGAACAGTGAATCATCAATAAGTAACCAACAGCATCAGATCAGTTTTTGTTCTCACCATTTTTTTTTATTACAAATGTGCTTCAGAAACACAGTTACAACAGCCATTAAAACATTAAAGTTAAGAAGTCAAGGGTCAAGAGCCCAACTAAGGCCCCATTTACAAGAGTGTGTTTTCTACGGTTACGCCTGCCGTTTACGTTAGCGTTTTTGAACCTCGAAAACAGACTTTAGAAAATGCTGCAGAACCCGTTTTAGTTTGAAAACACCAGAGTTGTGTTTTATTATATACGGACTTTTGAAAATGATGGCATGGCTGCCCACGTTTGCTCTGCGTATCCTTGACGACTGTGTAAACAATAATATGGAGACTAAACTGCACTCTTTGCTGGCTTTGTTGTAATTTTTAACAGTCATTTTGCAGTTAAACTCTACTGTTATAACTCAGTTACAGCAGCCAAATAAAATCTAATATTAAAAAAAATCAAAGGTCAAGAGTTCAACTAAAGCAAAAGTTTACACATTTACACGCTGTCAAAGACATGTCAGGCTCCACCTTCCACCAATCACAGCGCACCCAATCACCAGAGTACTGATCTCTGACACCTGCACCTCATTAAGCACCTCATCAACACCAGTATAAAGAGCACTCACTCACATCACTTCAATGTCTGGTCTCGTTTGCATTACACTTACCTGTATGCTTACCTTAAGGACTCCCTGTGATCTACTTACCTGTCTCCAGTTCTCCTCGTGTGTTCCCTTGTCTATGTGTGAGTGCTCTGTGTCTCCAGTGATCTCCATCTCCAACCACTTCAAGATCCGATTCACCTGCAACCACAAAAGGACTGTTACCACTCTGCTATCTAAATATCATCACTGCTGCACTTGTCACTCACCTGAATTGCAATATACTCGTACTGGTTTCAATAAACACCAACCTCTGTGAATTACTGTTTCCATCCCTTCTGTATTGTAACAGAAGACTGGACCATAACAGCAAGAAACCAGTATGAGTCAACCAGATCCATTTCAAGAGGTCGTGGACACTTTACGACGAGCTCTCACCACCAGCGCACCTCCAACGACACCTGCCATCACTTCCGCAAACACCGTCACCTCTTCTTCATCGCCATTTCACACCAGTCCCATGGCCAAACCAGCGCCCTACTCAGGATCGGCGGAGGACTGCAGCGGTTTCCTTCTGCAATGTGCGCTGGTCCTGGAGATGCAACCGCACCTCTATCCCACCGACACCTCTAAGGTAGTGTTCATAATCTCACAACTACAAGGCAAAGCTCTGCAGTGGGCGGATTCCATCTGGTCCCAAAACAGTCCCGTTACACAGTCATATTCCACCTTTGTGACCCATTTCCGGGAAGTGTTCGGCAAGCCAGTCTCGGACTCCTTCATTGGTGAGAAACTGTATAATCTTAAACAGGGTTCCATGTCTAATAACGATTATGCTTTGCAATTCAGAACGCTAGCTGCATCAAGTGGATGGAACGAACAAGCTCTCATCACCACGTACCGGCAGGGATTGGATCCTTGGGTGTGGTTGCATCTCGCTGCATACAAGGATTCCATCGGCCTAGAGCGATTCATCCAGCTTTCCATCCGCTTCGCCTCTTGTATGCAGTCGTGTATCGAAGAACACCAGGGCCAGCCACTCTTCAACACCCTCCTCCGTCGATCCGAACCCGTCAGCCCTCCAGAACCAGCCAGCAAACCGTTGCAAGTGGAAAACTCCAGACTTTCTGCTACTGAGCGTCAACGGCGGCTGACCCTGAATCTGTCTCTACTGCGGTTCTCCTGGGCATATCATCTCTACATGCCCACCAACCTCTGTGAATTCCTGTTTCTGTCCCTTCTGTATTGTGTAACACGCATGTCCAGTGTGCATGAAAAAGACGTGATATGTTTTTTAAGTCATGTAACGTAGATGATGATTGTTTCTGAAACACTGTGGAAACAGCAGTGTAGACAAGAGCCGTTTTGTACGCAGTGTAAATGGGGCCTAAAGCAAGTGCTTACCTCCATAACGGTGATTAAAACTTTATTATTTTCAATAAAACATAAACACCTCATTAAGAAGATTTGTATGAAAGAAACAAAGTCAGAGTGGTTTGTAATAAGTGAAGATGCAGATATCTAGAGAGATCTGTTAATGTGTTTAATGGTGTTTCTGTTATCTGAGTTTTGTAGGTCACCATTGTGCTGGAGAGTAGAGCCTGTGCTTCAGTTAGTGATGATCCAGAAACACTGATGTTCTTCTGCATGTTGCTTTATTTAAAGGCTGCAGTAACTGTGTAGTTATTGATGCAGTGATTGTTACATAAGCTCATTTTACATGCATTTTTTTTTTTTATCGGTGTATGGAATAGTTACTGTGAATGATTTAAGCCATCCAAAAAAAACTTGTTTTAATTTATCTTTTACTTTTTTTTTTTTTTGCTTGTTGGCAAGTTTATTTTTTTTAGACTTTTACCTTAACAAATAATTTTCCACTGCTAAACAAGGCTCAAATACACTAATAGTAAAATAAAATAAACATTATTATGAGTATAGTTTCATTAAAATGTCCACATCTTATGAAGCAAGTCACACCAGAAACGTTTTGATAGACAGAAGACAAACACAACCGACACAAGCAGGAGATGTAATTATTAACATTTTTATAATGTAAATCTTTCTCTGAGTCTTTTTGAACATCTCAGTGGTGTAGTACTCTTCTCTATTCTTCTGCACTATTGTCTTGATCTTCTCCATCAGATCAGTGACCTGAGCTCCATTATTCTTCTCCACATTATTAAAGGCATGATATATCTTCTCTCACAGTCATCCACTAACTTCATCAGCTCTGGGTTTTCTTGCAGAAATTCTTCTATTGGTTTGTTTAACATATCAGCTCCAGTGAACAGCAACATGGTGAATCGAATAACATCTCCTCCAAAGTTCTTCTGTATCCATTTTACTGTCTTCATCTCCTCCTTTGTGAATCTGTCCAGTTTGATGACCAGCAGAAACACACACAGTAAAATCCCCAGTGTTAAATTAACACCCAAAGTGTACATATGAGTCCATCTTGCCGGGTGTTAAAAAGTAACACTGAAGCAGTGTTAAAGTTAATGAGATAATTGATTGATGATTGAATGATGATTGACAATTAGTGGAGACACCTGATGTTAATAAGCAGAATCACTGAAGAAACAACAAGAGAAAAAGAGAGAGACACAACAACTACAACTGACTTCCAGCCATTAAACATTATTACACTTATTATTAACCAGTTTGATTTGATTTCTGTCACACATCAACAAAAGTTCTTATTGAGAATTAACAGATGTTTAGATGTTAATGTTTGAATGAAAGTTCAGTTTGAAGTCACCATGATAGTGAAAAGCATTTCCTTTAGTTGGGCTCTTGACTCTATTTATTCACATTAATTTATCTCTGGCTGCTCCAACTTTGTGTTTGTAGAGCACATTTGTTATGGCCAGAGAAACTCTGATCTGAGCTGTGTTTCCCAAAAGTGCTGTGAGCCAAAGTTGATCAATTTAGGTTTACAATGCTTTGGGAAGCACAGTCATAATGGTTGTGTTTTCTCATTGTGAAATGGCCAGATTCATTGGTGACGTCCAGTATTAACTGGTGATATAGATGTTATATTATTTCTTTATAGTAAATCTGTTACCGCTTGAGATCCAGCAGAGCTTTTATAATTTGAAACACACACAGACATCAAGAATCAGCATATGACCCTCAACAATGGTGACAATCAAACAAAGTGCTTCATGTTGCAGTGCATGATGGGAGCCACCAATCAAAACTCATCCATGGCTCCCATCATGCATTGCTGCATGAATAAATTATGCAGCTGAATTGTCCTGTAATTTTCGTAGATTGTTCATGTTTGCTTTTATTTTTCTGTTGTTTTGTTGTGACAGTAGCTTGTTTTGTGATGTTCAGAGTTGATCTGTTTGTCAGTATTTTGTATTTATTTATCGTCACCGTTCTTGAGAATCAGATGCTGATTCTTGATGTCTGTGTGTGTTTAAACACTGACGCTTCAGTGCATAATGTATTATTCTTAAGAAAAGAAGGTCATACTATTATCATATTAAACTATCATATTGTTGGATCTCAAGCTGTAAAATCACAGGACTACAATCACTAATACTAAAGCTACACATCAAGCACACAGTCAGAGATTTAGACTCTAAACGACATCAGGCCATCACATGATGATTATATCATCATCAAATTATATTGTGACCAGATCCTATTTTCTCTGACCATAACAAATGTGCTTTACAAACACAAAGTTGGAGCAGCCAGAGAAAAATTAATAATAAAAGGTAAAGAGTCAAGAGCCCAACTAAAGCAAACGCTGACCTCTTTCATGGTGACTTGAAATGAAACATTCATAAAACATTAATTAACACCTTTTTTCTCGCTTTCCTTCAGTGATTCTGCTTATTAACATCAGGTGTCTCCACTAATTGTCAATCATCACTCAATCATCAATCAATTATCTCATTAACTTTAACACTGCTTCAGTGTTACTTTTTAACACCCGGCAAGATGGACTCATATGTACACTTTGGGTGTTAATTTAACACTGGGGATTTTACTGTGCATGAGAACCAGGAGCAGACATCTGCAAACTCTTCTCAATCTCAGCCTTCAGATGTTTTTCATGTGTAATGGATGTGTTATACAGTCCAGGTGTGTCGATCACTGAGATGTTTCTATCTTCCACATTTCCCTCATGTTTCTCACACTGTTGAGTTGTAGATTCAAAGGAGAAACCCACTTTAAACACATTTCTGCCGATGATGGTGTTTCCTGTTGCACTTTTTCCTGATCCAGTTTTACCCAGCAGAACAATCCTCAGTTCTTCCACTGTGAAACAACAAAGGTTAAAATAAACTTACCCTTTTTATTTCACAGTTTAAGTCATGATTTATGAGTTGCTTTACTCACTTGAAAGCATCAAACTATAGCCAGTATTGTCTTTGTATAAGATGCCACAATATCATGTACAGTATATGTGTTCAAATCAATTATACAGTTAAGTGCTACACTGTTAGACCTTGCCGGGCTTTTTTACAGTAAAATACTGGCAACAGTGTTGTTATTTACTGTAATCTACAGTATGTTACTGTAAAGATACCATGCACTAAATTAAAACTCATGTTACCTCATTTCATTTGCAGAAACCAACTACCTTAAATTGTATTATAAACCAATATTTACAATATGCTAAAAATGTGAGCATGTTATTACTATGAACATATTTCATTAGGGTACACTACACTATTTAAATAGAAATTTTCACTGCACCAGCAACTACACGGTCACCATCTGTTAAATAAAACAACATGTAGCATATCACCAACATTTCTTGATCTTCTCCTGAACTTAAGCACAGGCTCTACTCTTCAGCATGATGGTGACCCACAAAACTCAATTTGACTGTAAACTACTGGAAACAGCGTTGCCAGTATATAACTGTTTTTTGTTGTTGTTGTTTGTTTTTGTTTTTACTTACAGTTTGTAACTTTTAAAATACATTTTGTGGGTGTGTCTTTTTATCGTACACCTTTAACCCTTTCAACCCCACAGGAACATCCTCTAGTGTCCACACTACAGAGTAAAAGTAACATTGATGCTGTTTTTAAGTTAATATTTAAGTGATGATTGAGCATTAATGATGAACACCTGCTTTTGACAGACGCACTGAAGTAAAGATGAACAAAAACAGGTAAAAAAAAAAAGAGAGATAGAAACACAACACAATCAGAAACACAAGAACTACAACTGTCTTCCAGCCATTACACATTATTACACTTATTACTGACCAGATTAACTTTATTTCTACAGAAGATCTTATTGAGAGTTACAGAGGTGTAAAGTCCAGGGGTCAGAAAGTAAAAGTCCTGCTATATTTTTTATTCCACCCACTGAAGCAGTGTTAAAGTTAATGAGATAATTAAGTGATAAACTGAGTGATGATTGACCATTATTGAAGACACCTGATGATAACAAGCAGAATCACCAAAGGAGAAAATCACAATTTTTAAGCCACCATCGTGGAGATGAGGGGTTTGCTTTAGTTGAGCTCTTGACCCTTGATTTTTAATGTTACTTTTTGATTGGGTTGTTGTAAATGAGTTATAACAGCCGGGCAGATAAATTGAACAGCTGTTCAGGTGTTGTTGGTTGTTTTCACATAATCATGATTTGATCTGAATCACTGAACTCATTTAGAGCCCAATCTCTGAGTTGTATTTACATTACTGATTACAGCAGCACTGTGATTCTACAGCAGATCAGCTTTATCAATATAATCTGAAAAATCATTTAAAAGTTGTTTTGACATATAAAACGGTGACAAGCAACAGATCAACTCTGAACATTAGAAAACAAGCTACTAAAAAGTTACTTAAAAACAGAAGATAAAAAAAAAATTGTGACAAAGGAAATTACTAAGACAAATCAGCTCATAAATTATTCATGCAGCAATGCATGATGGGAGCCATGGATGAATTTTGATTGGTGGCTCCCAGAATGCACTGCAACATGCTTTATTATTCTCACCAGATTTACAGGCTGATTCTTGATGACTGTGTGTGCCTAAAAGAAAGATTTTTTTTTTTTTTTAAATCAGAACAACTTTTGAGAAATCCTTCAGATTATATTGATAAATCTCATCTTCTGCTGCAGAATCAATAATGTAAATCTAACTCAGAGATTGGGCTCTAAATGAGTTCAGTGATTCAGGTCAAATAATGATTATGTGAAAACATAACCAACACCACCTGATCATCTTTTCTCCTTTAAAAAGTCAAGGCTCAAGAGCTCAACTAAAGCAAACCCTGACCTCTGTGATGGTGTCTCCTGCCACACGAGCTCTCGATTATATTACAGCACATTTACAAAGTTCACACAGCTAATATAACCCTCAAATGGATCTTTACAAGATGTTCGTCATGCATGCTGTATGCATGCTTCGAATTATGTGAGTAAAGTATGTATTTTGATGTTTATATTTGATTCTCTATGAGTTTGAGGCTGTCCTCTGTGGCTAACAGCTAATGCTACACTGTTGGAGAGATTTATAAAGAATGAAGTTGTGTTTATGAATTATACAGACTGCACGTGTTTAATAATGAAAATAGCGACGGCTCTTGTCTCCGTGAATACAGTAAGAAACGATGGTAACTTTAACCACATTTAACAGTACATTAGCAACATGTTAACGAAACATTTAGAAAGACAATTTACAAATATCACTAAAAATATCATGCTATCATGGATTATGTCAGTTATTATTGCTCCATCTGCCATTTTCGCTGTTGTTCTTGCTTGCTTACCTAGTCTGTTGATTCAGCTGTGCACAGATCCAGACGTTACTGGCTGTCCTTGTCTAATGCCTTTCATAATGTTGGGAACATGGGCTGGCATATGCAAATATTGGGGCGTACACCCCAACTGTTACGTAACAGTCGGTGTTATGTTGAGATCCGCTTGTTTTCCGGAAGTCTTTTAAACAAATGAGATTTACATAAGAAAGAGAAAGCAATGGAGTTTGAAACTCAATGTATGTCTTTTCCATGTACTGAACTCTTGTTATTCAACTATGCTGAGGTAAATTCAAATTTTGAATCTAGGGCACCTTTAACACTGCTTCAGTGGGTGGAATAAAAAATATGGCAGGACTTTTACTTTCTGACCCCTGGATTTTACACCTCTGGAGAATTAACAGAAGTTTAGATGTTGATGTTTTATTGAAAATGTTTGGTTTGATGTTACCATTGAGGAGATCAGCGTTTGCTTTCGTTGAGCTCTTTACCCATGACTTTTTATTCATCAGTTTTTTTTTTTTTTTTTTTTTTTTTTTTTTTTTTTTTTGCTCCTTAAACTCTTTGCTGTAAATCACATTTGTTATGGCAGAAACAAGTGTTTGGTAGAAACAAAATAAAATGTTATAAAATCAAAAACAAGACACAGAAAGAGTTCAGTGAATCAAACGAGTCTAGTTACAACAGCCAGAGAAGACTAAAACATACACTGGTTGCTATGATAGTGATGTCCGGTTCATGAACGAATCGTTCTTTTTAACCGGTTCTTTTCAGTGAACCGGTCAAACCAGTTCACCAAATCGGACTGAATCGTTCCAAACAGTTCGCATCTCCAGTTAGCAAACACGAATCCACAAATTACTAAAGTTATTCACTTTTTGATGTGCCTGACACTACCTCTTGAAATAAACCAACATCCTGGAGTTATTCAGTTACTCCAACAGTACAGTGACTTAACCTGCTGTGAAGAGAGAACTGATGATGATGGGCACGAGCAGCAGAGCAGCTGATATGAGTGCGCATGCGCGGCGTACACGAACGAACATACACGGCCTGTCACCGTTCTCGTTCTCGAGTCAAGAACCGGTTGCAACGGTTTTCGGATCATCAGTACACGACCGAGAACCGCTTCTTTCGGACATGTCTGATTTGAGAACCGGTGAGCTGATGATACTAAGCATGTGTTCAATTTTTCAAGAGAACGAAAAGTACATTAGTCAGGTTTTGTTGAACATCGAAAGTGTGATAATATAAAACACCCTGGAAATATGTTTGACTTTTTTTGTTTATGTTTTTATGTTGTTGTTTATGAAAGTTGTAAGAAATGTTGTCCGACTTGAGACAGCGCCGACACCATGTGACTGTGACGTATGGCTTCAAAGTACCGCGAGAGCGATTCGAGATCAGCCACCTGATGCAGCCAGCGCAGTTTCTCAAGAGGAGCTGCACGAGCTCTGATGACGACACAGCTGTTCCACGACTGGCTGGCGTTACAATATATTCGGTTCCTGAAATATTCTGTTCCACTGGGTGGCGCTTACGGGAATATTCATGATATCCTCATTTTGTGGGCGTGTCCTTCAGTCAACGCGCAAGTGAATGGAACTGAAAATATTAGTACACACTCCTCAAATCACATCGGTTTAATGGATTATTTAGATAAGGTAATAAAATATTCTTTTGGAATAAAAACCCTTAGTTTTGATGACAGTCTTCATGCCAGCAGCTACTTAAAGAATGTTATTTTTGCTTAAAATATTATAATTATGATAGGAAATTATAGTTTCGTTTTATTAAAGTTTGACAAGGCAGGATATTGCAGCACAAAACCCTGAAATGTGTCAAACATAACACATACTCAAACGACCTTATGTAGGCCTACCTGATTTAAAACTATTTAAAAAGCAGTCAAATAAAATAATTCTGATAATAATAATATAATTTATTTCTGTGAGGTAATGCAGCACAAATGCACAGAAAAAAATAATCAGCTACTTTACAAGATGACGTTATACTTGTTATTATCACCAACGTCATATGGTTTTGTTTTGCTTTTGTGATGTTTCCACATTATTCTCATCATCTTGTAAAGTCACTGTCTGTTTCAGATTGGATGTGAGAGCTGAAGTCTTGGATAGTTCTGGCAGTGTGTGATCCGGACATAATGAAGGCTGTTCCCGAGTGCCAAGGCCCTGTTTAAATATTTACCTCAGAACCTTTAGCACTTTTTTTCACATATTAATTTGAATGTCTTTTCAGTTTGAGTTACATTCATAGAGTATTTACTTATGTACTTGTTATAACATTTAATGTAATTAGTATTTATATGATTTGTTGTTTAAAAAAAAAAAAACACCAAAAAAGAAGTGTCAATTTTCAGGATAATATTTTAAAGATTATTTTGTGCATTCCAAATAAGCTTTACAGATCTTTAGAAAGGGTTTTAACAATGTTTGTCATGTTTTTTTCAATTATTGCACATGCACCTACAGTATAGGTCATCAGTTACAATAACTTAGGACACTAAAGAGACCTTTTTACTGACTCTGAAAAACACCAGAATAAAGATGACCACACAGCAAAAGTTTAAGTGTTTAAACACACACAGACATCAAGAATCAGCATCTGATTCTCAAGAACGGTGACGATAAAGAAAATACAAAATACTGACAAACAGTATTTGTAACAGTTTTGATTGGTGGCTCCCATCATGCACTGCAACATGAAGCACTTTGTTTGATTGTCACCATTGTTGAGGGTCATGTGATGATTCTTGATGTCTGTGTGTTTCAAAAAAACCCTTCAGATTATAAAAGCTCTGCTGGCTCTCAAGCGGTAACAGATTTACTATAAAGAAATAATATAACATCTATATCACCAGTTAATACTGGACGTCACCAATGAATCTGGCCATTTCACAATGAGAAAACACAACCATTATGACTGTGCTTCCCAAAGCATTGTAAACCTAAATTGATCAACTTTGGCTCACAGCACTTTTGGGAAACACAGCTCAGATCAGAGTTTCTCTGGCCATAACAAATGTGCTCTACAAACACAAAGTTGGAGCAGCCAGAGATAAATTAATGTGAATAAATAGAGTCAAGAGCCCAACTAAAGGAAATGCTTTTCACTATCATGGTGACTTCAAACTAAACTTTCTTTCAAACATTAACATCTAAACATCTGTTAATTCTCAATAAGAACTTTGTTGATGTATGACAGAAATCAAATCAAACTGGTTAATATAAGTGTAATAATGTTTAATAGCTGGAAGTCAGTTGTAGTTGTTGTGTCTCTCTCTTTTCTCTTGTTGTTCTTCAGTGATTCTGCTTATTAACATCAGGTGTCTCCACTAATTGTCAATCATCACTCATCAATTATCTCATTAACTTTAACACTGCTTCAGTGTTACTTTTTAACACCCGGCAAGATGGACTCATATGGAATGTTTAAAAATGTGTTTAAAATGAAATATTGTAAAATGTGAAAATGAAAAGGATTTAATAAATTCAGATTTTAATTCAGCGTGTGTGTGTAAAATATATATATCTCATTATAGTCAACGATTGTACGCTGTTAAAGCCCATTATGTACCCTTTTTGAAGGGTCAATTTTTGTACTGTTAAATAAAGGTACAAAATTGTCACCAAAGGTACAAAACTGGTCTCTTAAGGTACAAATCACAAGGGTACAAATTTGTACCTTTGTACCATTGTACCCCTATAGGTACAATTTTGTACTTTTTTTTCTGAGAGTGAGGATATGGAATGCCGCAGCTGTGAGAAAAAGGGACACATTGAGCGTGCATGTAGAAATAAAACAGATAAGAAAAAAATGCAGCCGAAACCAGTATTCAGAAGGAAACAAAAGAAACGCATATTTGTAGTTGGGCAGAAAAACAAAGAGGGTACGGAAACATCTGATGAGGAATTTCTCTTGCATGTGCTCACTGTTGCAGGTGGAACCAAGGCTTATAAGGTCACGGCGCTGATGGAAGTGCATGATGGGAGCCACCAATCAAAACTCATCCATGGCTCCCATCATGCATTGCTGCATGAATAAATTATGCAGCTGAATTGTCCTGTAATTTTCGTAGATTGTTCATGTTTACTTTTATTTTTCTGTTGTTTTGTTGTGACAGTAGCTTGTTTTGTGATGTTCAGAGTTGATCTGTTTGTCAGTATTTTGTATTTATTTATCGTCACCGTTCTTGAGAATCAGATGCTGATTCTTGATCGTGTGTGTTTAAAGACTGAAGGTTCAGTGCATAATGTATTATTCTTAAAAAAAAAGTCATACAGCTGTTGGTTCTCAAGCTGTAAAATAGAGGTGTGCGATACCGCTAGATTTGGTATCGATCCGATACTAAGTAAATACAGGGCCAGTATCGCCGATACCAATACCGATACTTTTTAATAATTAAGGTGGATGCGTCTTCAACCTAAATCTAAATGAATTTTCATGACTTTTAATTTGTTTTTGTGATTTGCATTTTGGGTTATTAATCAGTACTACAAAAGCTTTTGTTCAGAAACAACTTTTGGTTACTTCTGTTTTATTTAAATAAAGTTACAAAATGATTACTTCACAAATATAAAAAATGTAAAAACAAATTCTCTTTTCAAGTGGCATGTTAACAAAAAATGTTTCTCCTCTTTAGTGCACTTCTTTTCAGGATTTTTTTCTTAAATAAACAAAGTCACAAAGTTTTACTTCACAATAAATATAAAAAATGTAAAACAAATTCTCCTTGTAATACGATATAATGAGAACAAAATAACGTTTCCCCTCTTTAGTGCACTTCTTTTCAGGATTTAAAAAAAAAAAAAATCATAAATAAAAACCAATTACTGTAAATACAAAATATAAAATGTAAAAATTAAACAACACCCAAAGTCTTCAGTTCAAAGAAATACTCCCAGAATCCCCTGTGGTCCCTGTTCCCCTGTGCAGAAAAGAGGTTTTGGTTAGAGGTTTTTGTTCAGGAACAGAATCATGTTCACATTTTTTGCCTTTATTGCAGATCGCCTGTGACTAATTAACTGTCCTGCCTTTGAAAAAATCCTCTCAGCTGGCACTGATGTTGCAACCACTCCCAGGTTTTTCTTCGCAAGTTTGCTAAGAGAGGTAGCGCTAGTGGTGAGTCACGTGACGGTACAACACAGGAGAGGGGGAGGAGAGCAGTGTCGAGCACGAGCAGCACTCTTGAGAGCTTGCTCTGCTCTGTGACAGCAGCAGCATTTTGACAAACACGGCCAGGTCGCAAAACGAGAGAAACTGAAACTTAAGTATCGATATTTTCACGTTGGTATCGATATTAGTATCGATCTGCCTAACTCTACTGTAAAATCACAGGACTACAATCATTAATACTAAAGCTACACATCAAGCACACAGTCAGAGATTTAGACTCTAAGCGACATCAGGCCATCACATGATGATTATATCATCATCAAATTATATTGTGACCAGATCATATTTTCTCTGACCATAACAAATGTGCTTTACAAACACAAAGTTGGAGCAGTCAGAGAAAAATTAATAATAAAAGGTAAAGAGTCAAGAGCCCAACTAAAGCAAACACTGACCTCTTTCATGGTGACTTGAAATGAAACATTCATAAAACATTAATTAACACCTTTTTCCTCTCTTTCCTTCAGTGATTCTGCTTATTAACATCAGGTGTCTCCACTAATTGTCAATCATCACTCAATCATCAATCAATTATCTCATTAACTTTAACACTGCTTCAGTGTTACTTTTTAACACCCGGCAAGATGGACTCATATGGAATGTTTAAAAATGTGTTTAAAATGAAATGTTGTAAAATGTGAAAATGAAAAGATTTAATAAATTCTGATTTTAATTCAGCGTGTGTGTGTGTAAAATATATACATCTCATTATAGTCAAAACTGGGGCCGGATTCACGAAACATTATTAAGAATAAAATTCTTCTTAACTGCCAATTTCTTCTTATTTTTTAACTTAAGAAAAAAGATAAGAATATTTTGTATTCCCAAAAAAATCTTCTTAAGAATGTTCTTATCTTTATTCTTAAGATTGTTATTAAGACAAAACTTAAGAAAACTTCAAATTCTTGAAAATAATGTTCATAAAAATCATCTTAAATAACTTCTTAAAGTTAGGATAACTGAATACTATTCGTAAATCCTCAAAAGGTACGATGTTTAATGAAATTTATGCTTTTTTCAATTATTAAACCTTACAAAATTAAACTGTGTAACTACTTATACATATTTTACTTATATAATCTAGCATACTTGGCTAATTAGCAGTGTTGTAGTACTCGAGACTCGGACTCTGTCTTGGACTCGGTCTCGAGACCATATTGTAACGGTCTCGGTCTTGTCATGGACTCGTGTGCATATTGACTCTGAATTGACTCGTACTCGTGCATATTAGGACTCGGACTCATTCCCGAGACCAGTCGAGTCCCATTCAAAATATTTCATGCTTAAATGTTCGGGGGCAAAGAGCAATGATAATATTGTGGTCAATAACACAAAATGCTTTTGAATTACAATTAACATGACAATGTGTACAATAGTAACGAATCGCTCAAAAGTCGGAATAAAATTCATAGAGCTAGACGCCCTATTGGCCGCTGGGCGCTGAGATTTGTGGCCGCCATCTTAGACCGGTCGTACTCCTAAGCTGCGTCCCAATTCTCCTACTTATACTACGTCCTAAAAGCATGCATTTACTGTTTTTGTAAAGAAAAAGTACATACTTTTGAGTGTGTACACTCTCAGAAAAAAAAGTACAAAATTGTACCTTTAGGGGTACAATGGCTTGTCACTGGGGCTGTACCCTCAAAGGTACAAATTTGTACCCTTGTGATTTGTACCTTAAGAGATCAGTTTTGTACCTTAAGAGACCAGTTTTGTACCTTAAGAGATCAGTTTTGTACCTTAAGAGAACAGTTTTGTACCTTAAGAGATCAGTTTTGTACCTTTGGAGACAATTTTGTACTCTCTCAGAATATAAAGTACAAAATTGTACCTTTAGGGGTACAATGGCTTGTCACTGGGGCTGTACCCTCAAAGGTACACATTTGTACCCTTGTGATTTGTACCTTAAAGGATCAGTTTTGTACCTTTGGTGACAATTTTGTACCTTTATTTAACAGTACAAAAATTGACCCTTCAAAAGAGTACCAAATTGGCTTTTTGACAGCGTTCAATCGTTGACTATAATGATATATATATATATATTTTACACACACACACACTGAATTAAAATCAGAATTTATTAAATCCTTTTCATTTTCACATTTTACAACATTTCATTTTAAACGCATTTTTAAACATTCCATATGACTCCATCTTGCCGGGTGTTAAAAAGTAACACTGAAGCAGTGTTAAAGTTAATGAGATAATTGATTGATGATTGAATGATGATTGACAATTAGTGGAGACACCTGATGTTAATAAGCAGAATCACTGAAGAAACAACAAGAGAGAAAGAGAGAGAGACACAACAACTACAACGACTTCCAGCCATTAAACATTATTACACTTATTATTAACCAGTTTGATTTGATTTCTGTCATACATCAACAAAAGTTCTTATTGAGAATTAACAGATGTTTAGATGTTAATGTTTTAATGAAAGTTTAGTTTGAAGTCACCATGATGGTGAAAAGCATTTCCTTTAGCTGGGCTCTTGACTCAATTTATTAACAATTTATCTCTGGCTGCTCCAACTTTGTGTTTGTAGAGCACATTTGTTATGGCCAGAGAAACTCTGATCTGAGCTGTGTTTCCCAAAAGTGCTGTGAATTGATCAATTTAGGTTTACAATGCTTTGGGAAGCACAGTCATAATGGTTGTGTTTTCTCATTGTGAAATGGCCAGATTCATTGGTGACGTCCAGTATTAACTGGTGATATAGATGTTATATTATTTCTTTATAGTAAATCTGTTACCGCTTGAGATCCAGCAGAGCTTTTATAATCTGAAGGTTTTTTTTTTAAACACACACAGACATCAAGAATCAGCATATGACCCTCAACAATGGTGACAATCAAACAAAGTGCTTCATGTTGCAGTGCATGATGGGAGCCACCAATCAAAACTCATCCATGGCTCCCATCATGCATTGCTGCATGAATAAATTATGCAGCTGAATTGTCCTGTAATTTTAGTAGATTGATCATGTTTGCTTTTATTTTTCTGTTGTTTTGTTGTGACAGTAGCTTGTTTTGTGATGTTCAGAGTTGATCTGTTTGTCAGTATTTTGTATTTATTTAACGTCACCGTTCTTGAGAATCAGATGCTGATTCTTAATGTCTGTGTGTGTTTAAACACTGAAGCTTCAGTGCATAATGTATTATAAAAAAAAAAAAAAAAAATGATGTTGGATCTCAAGCTGTAAAATCACAGGACTACAATCATTAATACTAAAGCTACACATCAAGCACACAGTCAGAGATTTAGACTCTAAACGACATCAGGCCATCACATGAAGATTATATCACCATCAAATTATATTGTGACTAGATCATATTTTCTCTGGCCATAACAAATGTGCTTTACAAACACAAAAGTTGGAACAGCCAGAGAGATAATTAACAATAAAAGGTAAAGAGTCAAGAGCCCAACTAAAGCAAACGCTGACCTCTTTCATGGTGACTTGAAATGAAACATTCATAAAACATTATTAACACCTTTTTCCTCTCTTTCCTTCAATGATTGCTTATATCATCAGGTGTCTCCACTAATTGTCAATCATCACTCAATCATCAATCAATTATCTCATTAACTTTAACACTGCTTCAGTGTTACTTTTAACACCCAGCAAGATGGACTCTATGGAATGTTTAAAAATGCGTTTAAAATGAAATGTTATAAAATGTGAAAATGAAAAGATTTAATAAATTCTGATTTTAATTCATGTGTCTTTCATGCAGAGAACGCTCATCTTTGCATAATAATGCATTTAAAAGTTAATGACCAAACGCATCGTTATAAAAGTTCACAATGCTGTTGCAGATTAAATATAATGTGGATAACATTTAATAATATCTTTTCGTCAGGTTATATTGATTATTAATTATTCAAGCTCCTTTCTTAACCGCTCTGCTTAACCGTCGGACCTTGCAAAGTGTTTTCCACATAACTTACTATTCAGATCAGAAAGAAGTTCGAAAGCACGTGCTCAATGCACGAAACTTACTTTTAGCGTTAGGTAACGTTAAGTGCCTTACCAACACAATCCAATCTGAATTTAATACATACATTGTTCGACCGGACATAATAACTGTTATTTGTGTTTGTGCACGTGATATCAGGAAGCATGAACACACATGACAAAGCGCAAATCGAGGAGTTACCCCTTCTGCTAGTATAGAGTGCCCCAGGGATGACGCGTTTTTGTAGGCCAACCCAGAAGTTAGCAGCGCACGGGTTCCCTCGACTGAAAGCCTATTCATTTTTCCATAGACTTTGGAAAAACGCAGAAAATAAGCTCTGTGATTAACAAAGGGTTATGACACTTACACGTTTTGTCTATCAAGATAATCTTTACAAGTTAACACAACATTTATAGATTTTGAAGCCTAAATAATGTAACGACGTAGCGGTTATTAATCAATTTATGGATGAAATATGAATATAATAATTCATAAAGCCTTATGAATAATTATGATTCATATATCGACCACGGGGGAATTAAACATATATTGTGAATTAATTACAACAAATTATAATCAATTACATATATGTTTAGTTCTGGTTTAATAATTATTTAGAGAAACTGTTGGTTTGTCCAGCAAACTGCAGCTCCTCAGAATGTTATAAAATATTAGGAACGGAGTTATTCTCTGGCCAATGAGAATAAATTCCTATTATAGCATCAAAGCATAAAACGATCGAAAAACGTTAAAGTGACTTGGTCTTCAGTTGAAAGAACAAACAGAGCAATCTAGCATGAATTAAGTGTTTAATATATGCAGCTACGACTACAGAGATTATACGTCTAAAATATATACAGAAGGTATACACATATATATACACAAAAGTGAAAATGAAGAAAAGACAGGAAAAGAAAGATGATCAAAGAATGGCAAATTACACAGTTAAACCTTTTTGAGAGAGCCAGCACAGAAATCAGTTTAAACAAATTTCAGGTAAATTCTAATACTTGCGTATTGGTTCAAGTCCATGTGTAGCAGTTTCAATGCGCCTGGCTGGGTTGGTCCTTTCCGAGAGGGTTTCTCCGGCGGGGTTTTCAAAAGAGGTTTAAACTTAAGTAACTTAACCGAAGAGAGAGAGAAAGAGAGAGTCCAGAGAAGTGGTCCCGAAGATGAGCGCGATGGCAGCGCGTGGTCACAGGAGGCGTCCGTGCACGAGGTGCTCGTGAGACCATCGGGAGACAAAGGAGAGGAAGGAGGAGGAGAAGGTGTGTGTCGTTGTTTTTATGGAAACCCAAGCTAACACACCTCCTGAATTGTAGCGACCAATAGATGCGCAGCACTATTTGGCGGGCAAAGTTCCTTTGTTTGGTCTCCTAGCTGAATTTGCATACTTAATGATTATCAGATCGGATTTCGAGATGGAGTCCGTTCTTCACAGGATCATTAAACACATAGAAAAATGCATTTGTCAGCTATGTGACATATCTCAGTGAATAGCTCGAGTCCGGAGCTTTACGGAGAGATCAAACTCGATACATCAGAAATGCATATAAAAGAAGTTATGGTTTACAGACAAAATTCTATCATTAAAATGCACACTAGCACAAATACACTAATTTAAACACTAGGAAACATGCATACGCTTCAAAATACAGGAGGGGTATATGTTGGCATAGTTGTATTTTACATATACAGTCAGAAATGTATGTTTGTATGTTTCTGTATGTGTCTGTGTGTGTGTTTTTGTGTGTCCCTGTTGTGTGGGGTGTTGGAATGTGGATCTGGTCAGTCTCTGGGGGGGGGGGTGCTCCTTTTGAAGTCACCAAAGTGAGGAAGTTGGAGTTTTTCTGTTTACCCTCGCAGGTCCACAAAAGTGTTAAGTGGGCTCATCTTATGGCAGACTGTTCGGAGCCGGGATGGTTTTACAACCCGGTCCAGCATGCTAAAAGCATTCTGAACATTCCAAAGTTTATTGATTATCCTGATACGTGTGCATATGCTACAATAAAGTCGTCAGATATAAAAGGCTAACAGTAGGCTATAAACGGACTACAGCACACCATGGTCGCGGATCAACGTCGTCACCACCAAGCGTCCTCAAACTTTATTTAGAAAACAACTCTATTTAAAAACATGTTCACTGATTATGATCTGTGCTGTTATGAATACTTATCCACTTTTTCATGAGAAATGCTGTCCAAATGTCCCGTTTGTCATGATGACGTCTAAAGTCCCCGCCAAAGGAAGTAGTCCCTTTTAGCAATTTGTTAGCAACCGCCGATTTAAGACACAGTAAAGTTTAAAAAATCACAAGTGGGTTATAACTGGTTGTGTTTTATGTCATAGATCAAACGTGAAAGTATTTAGAGGCTTTGTTAACCACAGACCTTATTTCAGGCGATTTAGCAAAAACCCATTCAAAAAACCCATAGACTTTAGAGCGATGGAACCGGAAGTCCTAAAATGCTAACTCGCTTCCGGGTTTTGCCTACAAAAACACGTCATCCCTGGGGCACTCTATTACTGAGATATCTTATTTTACTGCAACTATCTGTTTCTGTTCTTTATCATATTTATAGGTGTGATTTATAAATTACCTTATATCCTACACTCTCAAAAAGGATGTGTTAATTAATAACACATTTTTTGTGTTATGGCTATTTTAACACATTTTTGTGTCAATTTAAGTTGATCATGTGCAGAGAGAGAGAGAGAAAGAGAGAAACAACACTGTGAACTATCATCCAATCACATTGCTGCTACGTCACTCCACAAGCCGTTAAGCAAGTTTGTGCCTCTTTCTTCATCGGTGGACTTGTGTTCATTTTGACACATTCATTGTGTTATGATTTTAACACATTAAATGTGTCAGGAAGGTGATCTGCTGTTAACAAGCAGAATCAAAGGAGAAATTCACAATTTTAAGTTACCATCATGGAGATGAGTGTTTGCTTTAGTTGAGCTCTTGACCCTTGACTTTTTAATATTAGATTTTGTTTGGGCTGTTGTAACCGAGTTATAACAGCTAGACAAGCAAAGAGAAAAGATGATTACGTGGTGTTTGTTATGTTTTCACATAATCATCTTGAACTCATTTGAACCCAATCTCTGAGTTAGATTTACATTATTGATTATAGCAGAAGATCAGCTTTTTCTACATAATTCAAAGGTATTTCTTAAAAAGTTGTTCTGATAAAAAAAAAAACCGTTTCTTTAGGCACACACAGACATCAAGAATCAGCCTGTGAATCTCAACAGTGGTGACAGGCACATATTCTGATTTTAGAAACATTAGAAAAGAAGCTACTAAAAAGTCACAAAAAACAGAGAAAGAAAAAAAAATAGTGAGAATAAAGGAAATTACTATATAATAGTGAGAATAAAGGAAATTAAATTAAGACAATTAAGCTCATAATTTATTCATGCAGCAATGCATGATGGGAGCCATAGATGGATTTTAATTGGTGGCTCCCAGCATGCACTGCAACATGCTTTATTATTCTCACCATTGTTGAGATTCACAGGCTGATTCTTGATGTCTGTGTCTCTAAATGAAAGGGCTTTTTTTTCTTTTTTTTTTAAATCAGAACAAACTTTTGTGAAATCCTTCAGATTATATTTAATAAAGCTGATCTTCTGCTGTAGAATCACAGTGCTGCTGTAATCAATAATGTAAATCTAACTCAGAGATTGAGCTCTAAATGAGTTCAGTGATTCAGATCAAATAATGATTATGTGAAAACATAACCAACACCACCTGATCGTCTTTTCTGTTTGCTTGACTAGCTCAAACAAAATCTAATATTATAAAGTCAAGGGTCAAGAGCTCAACTAAAGCAAACACTCATCTCCACGATGGTGGCTTAAAAATTTGAATTTCTCCTTTGATTCTGCTTGTTAACAGCAGATCACCTTCCTGACACATTTACTGTGTTAAAATCATTGACTCAGTGAATGTGTCAAATAACACACAAGTGTTGTCCCTAAACTCACACACTGATGTGTAAGAATTTAACACATTTTGAGTCAGTTTTAAACACCTTTCTAAGAGTGTGTATTGCATTCATTTTAACTAGTCAAAAATAGCACATCTATGACACAAATTGTGTAATTTATGACACATTAGTGTGTTAAATATTAACACATTGCCTGTGTTAAGAAGAAAACACACTGGTTGAGTTAAAAAAAGTAACACAACATGTTGTCCTTAACTAGACACACGGATGTGCTAAGATATAACACAGGTTGTGTTGTTTTTAACACAACCTGTGTTATATCTTAACACCCATGTGTTAAGTCATCCGCCAATGAAGAAAGAGGCACAACTTGCTTAACGGCTTGTGGAGTGACGTAGCAGCAATGTGATTGGATGATAGTTAACACATGTTGTGTTGGACACAGTGTCGTTCTCTCTCTATCTCACACACACATTAGTGTGTTAAATATTTTATACCTGTATTAAGAAAAAATAACACACTGGTTGAGTTAAAATGACACAAAAATGTGTTGTCCTTAACTAGACACACGGGTGTGTTAAAATATAACACAGGTTGTGTTGTTTTTAACGCATCTGTTTTAAGAGTGTACACTCTCAAAAAGGATGTGTTAATTAATTACACATTTTTTGTGTTATGGCTATTTTAACACATTTTTGTGTCAATTTAAGTGATCATGTGCAGAGAGAGAAAGAGAGAAACACACTGTGTCCAACACAACATGTGGTTAAACTATCATCCAATCACATTGCTGCTACGTCACTCCGCAAGCCGTTAAGCAAGTTTGTGCATCTTTCTTCATCGGTGGACTTGTGTTCATTTGACACATTCATTGTGTTATGATTTTAACACATTAAATGTGTCAGGAAGGTGATCTGCTGTTAACAAGCAGAATCAAAGGAGAAATTCACAATTTTAAGTTACCATCATGGAGATGAGTGTTTGCTTTATTATTCTCACCGTTGTTGAGATTCACAGGCTGATTCTTGATGTCTGTGTCTCTAAATGAAAGAGCTTTTTTTTTCTTTAACCTCTTAACTGTCACGATCCCACTGGTGGGGACGCTCTCAGCAGCACACCCATGTAGGGCCCAATGGTTTAGCCCAGATGAAATGAACATTGTTCAGAGTGCACACTACAGGCTGTTAAATGTAACACTGAATCAGTGTTGGATTTAATGAGATAATTAAGTAATAATTGAGTGATGATTGAGAATTAATGAAGATAGCTGCGTTAACAAGAAGGAATGAATGAAAGAGAAGAGAAACAACAAGAACAGAAAATCGAAACACTAGAACTAGAACTGACTTCAGCCGCAGCCTTAGATGAAATCAACTGAAGATAAAAGAAGACATTAAATCTCTCCAGATCTCAGCAGAGGAGGATTAAACAACTCCCAATACAGAAGCTCTTATTGAGAATTAAGAGACTGGTGTTGTTTTATAGAATTTTTTTTATGTTACTCATGGTGATCAGAGTTTACTTTAGTTGGTAGTTTGACTTGTTTTTATGTCAGGTTTCTCTGGCTGCTGTAACTGAATTTATGGCAAGAAAAACAAGAGAAAACTCAATCTGATGCTGTGTCTGCTTCATGATAAGAATATAATCACTGCGCAGTGGTTAATTCACTGATCTTATGACTGAGTTTAATATGAGCAATATCTTACTGTGTTTTATTGTGATTCATGTAAAGATCCAGCACAGATTAATCAGAAAATCTGAATGAGTTTAAAACAGATGTATACTAAACACTTTGATCTAATGCTGCAATGCATTCTGGGGTCCATGGATGAGTTTGCATGATGCACCCAGAATGCATTGTGGTGAAGCATGTCACCTTGTTGAGATTCATAGGATGATTTGATGTCTGGTGTGAGGAAGTTTTGCTGGAGTTTAAAGTGTAGTGTACAATGCGTTTTAAAATTCATTCAGCTTTTCGGTCCTTAAAACCAGTTTATCATGTATTTCTAGAAGAGCAACACAAACTTAACATATATAATAAAGCTCAGTCATTCATTGTTGCCTACAACAAAAGCTACAACAGACCAGTAAAACTAACACTAAAAAATCAAGAGTAAAACCTGACTAACTAAGCACGACTGACCTCGATCATGGTGACATCAAACAAACTATTATTTTCAACAAATCATCAAATCTGAAAACCTCTGTTAGTTCTAAATAAGAGCTTCTGTAGATGATGTCAGAGGATTAAAGTCAGTCTGAGGT
>JAOTNS010000214.1:0-72500 GCA_028476615.1 Culter alburnus
TTATGTATTTGAATCTTCTTAGGTAAGCAACTTGAATTACCATGGTGTACGAAATGTGCTATATAAATAAAATTGCCTTGCTTGTATTCAAATGCTTTTTTGGAATAGGAAATGAAGCTGTGATCTGGGCCCTATTTATCAAGTCTCCGAGAATTCCTCAAAAAACACTGCTAAGAATTGACCTAAATGTCATTTAAGTGGGGGGGTTGAGAAACACAGACCTACAACACACTCATTATACAGAATAATGAATATTAATATATGAACATGGAGAAAATGATAACAAACTCCCAAGCACAAGGGAAAAATGAGCAAGAATAATTGAAAGGGCTAATAATATTTTCATTAAGTTTACAAGCACTACAATCTTATGAAAAGCGTGCTGAGGGAAATATACACACGGCACGCGTGCCCGAACGCAGAGGTGAATGAACAGCACTTTTGTGACATTTGAATTCTCCACTGTAATGCGATCTCATGTGAACATATTGTAGCATGTTCTAAATGTTATTGTGTTGCAGATGACAAGAAGTTTAATGCTTATGTTGCATTCTATTAATTTTTGTGTTGGGAACTGTTATCATTAAATGCATTACCTGTTATTGGATGTTCGAGTTAAATATGCGAAGAGGCTCCACCCCTGGTGTGTGTGTGTGTGTGTGTGTGTGTGTGGGTTTGGACTGAATACACACAGCACTCGTGATGTTATTTTTCATCCTCAATGGGAAGGAGGGTTGGGGGTGCCAAACATGATATGGACTTATACCAGCATGCGGATTTCCCATCTTCTGAACATGCTGAATAATGATGATAAAGATGTTAGGGAGCTGGCTAGATCCTCCCTGTTTCTGGATCTAAGGAGACGCAAGGTGCCGCTGGCCAGGGAGTCAGAGCCTCACTTCCTTGGCTTTAAAAGAAAATCTAGCGGGAAACTTGACACTCACTCTGCTGGTTTTGGTGTCTGGTCAGATTGGCCAGACTTGAATGATCTCTGTGTTCGAACTGGAGTATCGCTGGAGTGGGCGAGGTCTGACTCTGGGACTGTGAGAGTCTCAGAGGACATTATTACTGACCCCCTCACCTACGTCAGAGCAACAGCCACATACGGTGGTCATAACCACCTGTTAACATCTACAGGTGCCCGGCGAACTCTTATGGACTTACATCAACATCACCAAAAACAACATTGGGCGGGCCTGAAACTTCAGGGAAAACTTGCATGTCTTCCATCTGCTGATCACTCCGTTTCTCATTCATTCCTTAAGAATACAGCACTCAATGAGGACATTGTTATTTTCACAGTAAAAGCTAGATTACAAGTTCTTCCCACTAGATTTAACCTTTCCATCTGGTTTTCAACAACTCAGGTTCCTTATTGTTTGCATCACACCACAGAACAGATTATTGAAACACTGCCGCATATTTTGAACGGCTGCCATGCTTACAAGGGAATGTATATAGCACGTCACGACCGAATTGTGGATTTTATAACGAAAGAAATATCAAGTCAGTTCTCATCTTCAGTAAAAGTGTATAAACATTCTTGCATAAAACCACACATGTTTCAGTGTTGTAATAGTAACTTTGAAACTTTTTCACATCTGTTGGCTAATACACCTGATGTCGTTGTGATTAATGAGGAGTCTAGAGAAGTGTTTGTTTTGGAGGTTGCTTGTACTTTTGACTCCAGTATGGAGGAAGCTTTTATAACTAAAGTACTTAAGTACCAACCACTTCTAAACATCATTTCGGAGGTAGGTTATCGGGCCCGATTACTTGTTTTTATATTTGGCAGCTTAGGACATACACACAGGCTGGTAGTCAAAGGGCTTCAACAGCTTGGGATGACCAAAAAAAGGGCTAAGCGATTAGCAAGGTACTGCGCTTTGTCTGCTATTATAGGCAGCCGCCATATTTGGCGAAGGCGTTGTTATTTATACCCATAAAAAAAAAAAAAAAAAAAAAAAAAAAAAAACTGAGTTATGCTTAATATTGTGACGATCTGCTGTATGCCACTGGTCCATGATTTTATTGTACATGTATTTGACTGCACCTATACTATTTATGTCCCTGTGGATTATTTCTTATAAGTGGATTTAAATAAATTGTTAAAATGTGTGAGGGAAAGCGGGGAGAAGGGGGCAGAAGGGTGCCTTGCTGTTTCAAGTGCGGTTCTCTGTTCAAGTCGGGGTGTGTACGGCGTGGGTTGTGGCCTACAACAGCCCAAATAAACACACCTTTCCAATAGCACGTCTCATTATTGTCTGAGAACGCTACAATATTTTCCATTTGTGCTGGTAGATCACAGCAAAACAATCCACATGCACCCAATATGATGGTATTGACATTAATCGTGATATTCAAAGCATGAAATATCGACATCGTGTTCATTTAGGGTGTGACAATATACCGGTATTGGCGATAACCACAATTTCATGAGTTCACACTTACAAATAAGTCAGGTAAATAAATTGGTAAACGTATGTGGCGTGCTGTCCGGGGAGAGGGCTCAGGGCTCAGGGCTCAGGGCTCTCCCCCTCCCCCTCCCCCTCATGACAGCCCTAATTGTAGCACTGAGGAAACGAGCACCTATAAGACACATGTCTCTGAATGACAACAATATGCAATGAGACAGAAGCAACAGAAGTGATACTTCCTCATACATAATACCGCAATAATAATCTTCTGGGCAGGGATTGGACTGATGAGCTCTTTCTCATGGATAAATTCAGAGAAGCCTCAGAACCTGGCGACGTAGATTATCAAGCCTCTCAGTTGTAATTTAAGTGTAGGTCTAAATCTTAAGTGTCAGTCTAGGAGATGATTCGCAACACTTTGCTGTGCCACAAACGAGGTTTTCCACAATGTCTTAATTACAAATTACAAATTTTAAACTGGTGTGCCGTTAACTGACCTGCTTATATATAGCCTCGATTTTATGATATAATCAGCCACTATGGATTCCAAAAGAAAACCGAACTGGTGGGAGGAAGAAGCACTACTGCTTACTGAATAAGTTGAAAAATTCAGCCCAACATTAATTAGCGCTGACAAAGATGATGCCTGTTCTGTCCACATACTGTTTGATTAACTGCTCGTCGTCAAACATTTCAAAAACTTTTTTGCTCATTCACACACGTCTCACAAGCCCGTACTGGCAACTCCTAACCACTTGAGAGACCTCTCGAGCTGTCTTAAATAACTGGGAGAGTAAGAGTGATTAGCTTTACGAAATTTGATAACTTGCTTTTATACCTTTGAAAGTTTGAAAGTAGGAGTAAATTTCATGAATTCTCAGCACTTAAGACTAAAATGGCACTTTGAGAAACTTGATAAATACAGGCCCTGATCAGGACTGTCAGAGGTACCTCATCCAAACTCATCTGTTAAAGGGGTCCTCTAATGCTATGGTTTGCATGGTATCTATGAATCTATCTGAACCACCGGAGTACCTTAGCAACATAGCAAAACTCTAGCAACCACCAGGAATACCCTAGCAACCGCATAGGGACCACCTGAGAATCTATATTTGCACTGCAGCATCTGAAGTGCATTTAGATGTATTTACAGTCATTTTAATGAAGCTCAGATGTACCATGAAAACATTTTCTCTGCAGTTCTAACTTCATAAATAATGTTATGAGATTAATGGGTCACACTTTAGATTAGGGTCCAATTCTCATTATTAACTATGACTTTTGCTTCAATAAACTCCTAATTACTGCTTATTTAAGGGTTATAACTGATTATTGCTGCAACCACCTGTGACAATATTCAGTTAAATGCAGTTTTCAGTCAGCACTGCTCATCATTTGCTTTCATGAATGACTGATGAAACCGATAGACACTTTGTGCCTTAATTCTATTCCTAAACCTACAAATCACAGAAAACTTTCTGCATATTCATATTTTAAAACATTACTTATTATGATTTATAAGCTTTTTATGAATCACAACGATCACAACAGAGTCTGTGTGGATAAACTGTGGATCATTTATCATTGCTTTGACACAAAATACATTCAGTCTTTCAACTTCATTACCATCTAAACAAAAAGTGTTAATCCAGGAATAATGTACTGTAGTGAAATCATGGCCCATGTAACATAAACTGCAGTGAATTCTAAATAGTAGAGTGTCATTCTTGATTTGTAAAGAGATTTTAGAAAAAAAAATCTGTCCTAAAAGTTAAAAAACATGTCCTAAAGTTTGATTTAAAAAAGAAATGATCATTATCTCATGTTAAAGCAGTTACTTCAACAGTCCAGTGCAGGAGTACATTGTTTGACAGCGCCACCTGCTGTACTGAAGTGAATTTGATTTTCATTCAGCTCTTCATCTATTCTTTTTACATTTGGTTTGAAACTATGGAGTGAAAATCTTGTGCACACAACAGATCTACACAGTCTCAACTCTTAGGCCCAGTGCAGCAGCTCATTTGCATTTAAAGGGCCCACACTGAAACTGCGCGTTTTTGTTCAACCCCAAAGAGTGGCAATTTTAATGTCCTATAAAAATTATCTATGGGGTATTTTGAGCTAAAACTTAACATACACTCTCTGGGGACATCAGAGACTTATTTTACATTTTGTAAAAAGGGGCATAATAGGTCCCCTTTAAGGCTTCTATACAGAGTAAGATATTAAGCATTCATTCCTGTTCTGAATGTAATATATTATGATTTTAAGCTGGATCGGAGAGATGAACGACAGACACACGCTTTGCATGTTCACTTGCTTTTTACTGAGTGCTCAACATGTACGGAGAACTTACGTACATACAAATGGGCATGGCTTAACATCCCAGTCAATCAGCACATCTATTACACTGAAAATGTGTTAAAACTGAAGTGACTTGATTGTCATGTTTTGTTAACATTACAAGAGAAAAGATCACGTGTCACAGAGTCAGAATTTAGCAGCAGCATCATCATCTGTGAAAGCAAAGACACTTGGCAGCTATTTCAAGATGTCCTCTGTGTCTCCAGAGAAACTTCCTCATTTTAACAGATTCTTGATTCAACAGCAGCTGATGGAGAAGAGGATCCCCTGGCTTGCTGGAAACAGCTCCAGGTTAACTTTACCAGGTTTCAACAGGCAATAGTCAGTGGTCACGCCTCAAGTCCTGAGTGTCAAGGTCTAAATTATTTATAGAGTCCTTTACAACTACACCAAAGACTCTACAGTCAGTGAAAACACCATAAAACATCATAGAAAATATGCATCAAAAACAGAGATAAAACAAAATACAGCTCCAAAAACAAAAGAAAATAAGTATATTTTAAAGTGAGATTTACACATCTCAATGGAGGAAACAGATCTGTTATCAGACGGAAGGGCGTACACAGCCTCAAACCAGAGAGAGTCATGTGCTGCTCTTTTTGTCACTGTTTTTTAAAACACACACCACACACACACACACCCACACCCACAGACACACACCCACAACCAAACCCACACACACACACACACATACCTTAGAAATCAGGTTTATGTGTCAGAGAAGATGTTTCAGGGTTAGTTTACTTCAGATAACCTCTCTAAGCTTCAGAGGTTTTCAGCATGTGTGAAAGCACAAATTATGTGTCAGTTAATTATAAAAATATTATTCACGAGTTCACGTGTACTATAATTCAAATAATATAAGTTATGCGTATTTGGCGTGCTGTCCGGGGGGAGGGCTTTGAGCTCTGAATATAGGCCCGAACCCAGAGTACTCTCCCCGGTGTGATAAAAACTCGAAGTGAGGGGATGAGGTGGAGGAGAGATGCTGATAAACTCTCAGATGAACAGAGGTAATTCTGCTGTATTTATACCTCGCCATTTGTTGAGTTGATTAACTGAATGATCTCCACCTGTGCTAATTAGGATATTATCTGAACATGCTTCTCCTGAGCTTTGTTAATAAAACATCATTTATTCAGCACTACTTTTCCCATCTCACATTTCACAGATCTGCATTCAAAAGTGAAATATTGTGTGTATTTATGAACTCTTTTTGCAATAGAAGTTTTCTATATTTGAAAATACATGAAAACAACTAAAGAAAGATGAAACACTCACCTCAATGTTTGTAGACATTTCTTTCTCTCTTCTGAACTGTCGTGTTGAACAGCAGCTCTGAAATTTCTTCCTGGAGGAAGTGAATCTGCTTTAAAGTGTCAGTAACAGTCAGACGTCAGCAAACACAAACTCTTTTCTGTTTTTTTGTTTGTTTTGTTTTTTTCCTGAAATTTGTGTTCTCAGTAAACTGAACTGAACTTTTGGAAGCACTTTTTTCAAGTTTGTTAAAATCTGTTTTGAACATTACAGTTTTTTATACAATCACTAGTATAGTTTCTCAATACTTTCTCAAAACTCTTTACACAGTGATCAGAACATCAGTCTAAACTGTGGATCATTTATCATTGATTTGGACAAAATGCATTCAGTGACAAAATCTTTGAAATTACCTGAATTATTTCTCATCTAAACCAAACATCTGCAAAATTCTGAACAAAACTTAAGTTCAAATCAATAAATAATACAAAACTGAGTAAGACTTCAATTTGCTACATTTTACAGTAATACCATATTGAAATATATTCTAAATCTAAAAAATGAAATGCTATTGTAAGAAATGCCGGGCGTCTGGTTGAGGAACGAATACCCCTGGAGCAGACAAAGGACGTTTCTGGAAATTAACATCTGAACCCTCTATTGTGAAATTAGCATCCGACCCGAGATGAAATCACACTGAGTGAATCACCTTTAATTGACATTTCTGTCCCTTTAACCTCTTCTTCCCCCATCTCTTCTCTCCACAAGCTGAAACCATCTGAACTTCACTCAAGAATCTATATGGTTTAATGTGAACAATTATCACACAACACTGTACATGTTTGGTATTATCTGTAATGTCTCAGTGTGACTGAGCTCTAATTCCCACAGAAGTAAATCAGAAGAGCTTAGAGATATTTAGCTTTCTGTGGAGGGCGGATCATCTACCAACTGGTCTTTCATGCCATCTGGGACCCTGATCAATGCAAATTCCCATTGTGAACTCATGTTTCCATTTGAAAGAAATTCCTGTCTTGGTCTGAGTATTTAAGGAGATGTTGCAGGAGGCTCAAGGCGTGTTTCTGTAGCCAGGTGACTCTGCGTTATGTATTTTCTCGCTGTCAGGTATGCATCTTTTACTCTTCATTTCTGAGCATTTGATGTGTTGTATCAATTATCTTGTAATTATCAGCATGATACATTTACCTGACTAATACGTTGTTACATTTGGTTTTATTCTGACTTACTCTGAAATGATTAACTCTAGTAGATTACATTAAGTCCATAACCCTACAAATCTACGCTCAGGTTAGTAATGGACTAAAGCTCAGATTAGGTGGAGCTGAAGGTTTAGAGCTCCGACTAACACATTTGCATTAGTCATGTGTACTTAGACTCTAGAGGCTAATAATGGGTTTTCAGAGTGTTGTTAGACCAATCTGAATAGGGCTGAGCCTCAACCTCTGATTATTGTAATATTATTCTAAGTGTACAGGTGAAACCATGGCATGAGTATATAAAGTTACCATTAGAGGAAGTTAAATTGGTCATCTTGGACCTATGGTAAAGGTCATGACCTCTGGTTAGAGATAGTCTTACTTTAATTAAGTGTGTACAGATCTATGGGGACTGAATAACATACTTTTAGAAATAAGCAAGCATGGTGCGGCGTCTAAAAATATCAGTCAATTTCCTCAGTCTAATGATCAAGACTGACGAGTTTGTGATTAAGAGATCATATTCTCGACCGGTGCGAGACTCTGAATGAATGAGTGTATAATAAAATGTATTTCAATAAAGAGTTAAATAGAGTAATCAAATGTGTAGATAACTATTATACAAATGACCAATAATCAATTGGCATTCTAGCCTAAATTTGAGGTCATAATAAAATGGAGTTAGATAAGAGTTTAATTGGAATTAAATTACTAAAAAGACCGAACATGCAAGAAACCTTCCCTGCCCTGTGGGAATCTGTCATTGGGTCAATATTTCTTACACCAATTGGGTCTTACACCATCAAAACAACTGTAGCTGAACACATCTTTGAGTTTCATTAGTATCCATTCAAAAGGGGAAACTTCTGAGAATAATTTTGTGCTGGAATGTAAACATGGATCATCTAACAAACTGCAGTGAATAACAAACAGAGAGTGTCATTCTTGTTTTGTAAAGAAGTTTTACTAAAGAAAACATTGTATAATGCTATCTGTTGTTTATGGAAGCTTGTTAAATAAAAAAATAAAAAAGGCGAATCAGAAAAAAAAAGTTTATCTCGCATTTCTGACTTTCTGACTGCATGAGTTTATATCTCACATATATCTCATTTATAAATATAAATATATATATATATTATATATATACACTGAATATGCATACAAGCTAAATCAGAAAGTCAACTTTATACAACATAGATTGTTTCACAGCAGCTTCACAATAGCAACAAATTCAAATTTTGCTATAAAGAAGCTCTAACAAGTCAATGGTGTCACTATTCAGCTCAAGTCAATTCAGTGTTGATTAATTTAAGTTCAATTACTGTGTAAAATTCATCATTTGTGTATACATACTGTATACAGTGTATTGTGCACATGTACGTGTGAGTGACAAACTTCTGTACACTCCACTGCACTGTGAACAAGCAAAAGACATGAGAGTGTTTTACATTTACTGTGTGTAGTTTGTCATGTATGTGGCTAATAATTCTATGTTTGTGTGTAAAGTTACTATGCAAAAATACCATTTTTAGAATAATTAAAATAGTTCCCTTTCGATACTTCACTCGTACTGCGTATGGGGAAAGGTCTCCTTTTTCCCTGTTACTGAAGCCTTTTTCAATAACGCACTGTAACTGCATCGTCATTGGTTCACTCATAGATAAGTTGTTGAACCAATGACGGCGCGGCATAGCTGCGCGGCCTATGGCGACAAAGCCCGCGAATATTCCCGCCGAAATGGGCGGGGTAGCTATATAAGCAGGCGCTTCGCCATAGGATTTCAGTTCTCTCTCCTTCAGCGACGACTTCATATCGCTCTTCGCTGATCTCCGGCTGAAGCCTTCGCCGCCTGGAAGAAGCTCGCCTGGGAGAAGTTCTCGCCGCCGTCGAAGAGGCTCCCGCAGCGGACTGAGCTGAGACCGCCGAACGAAGACAGCGCCGGCGCCCTCGCAGACTGCCGCTTCGAGCGCCGCTCTCGAGCCGCCCGCTTCCCGCTTCCGGCCGCCTCTCAGCGTGTCTCCTGCCGCCATCCGGCGCCGTTTAAAGAGGTTTTCCCGTGGCTTAACGCCGCTTTCTAAGAGCTTTACCAGCAGCTCTCGCTGCTAAAAGAGCTACAATCGCCGTTTTCACGGCGGCGGCGTTGCCTCAATGCCGCGCCACAGCTGTGGCACATGCAGAGCTTCGCTCCGCGGATCTTCGCTCTCTAGCAGCTGTTCACCGCGCCGCCCTCGTGCCGCCTTCAGCATCTGAGAGCATTCAGCTCATTCCCTGCCGTCTTCCGTCAGGTGAGTACAGAGCTTATTTTTCTACTTTCTCGCTGGCGTTTGCTTCAAACGCCGTCTCTCCGAGCGCGTCATTTGCCGGGTCCTCCCACGCAAACCGCGTTCGTTGAGGATGCGAGCTCTCGCTCTCTCAGCCGAATTTGACATGATGCTCTCCCCTGACTTAGGCGAGACTCATGATACATTTCTATGTGAGAGTTTATTTCTCCTTATCTCTGTGCGTCGCTCGCCGGTCCCTCCCCCGCGAGCCGCGTTAATTCAGAAATATGACATGTCTGTCTTCCCTAGCTTGGGTGAGAAACATGTTATATGCTTAATTTAATGGAGCATCTTTCTGCTGTTTGCACTGAGTCTTCTCTATGCGTTGTTCGCCGGTTCTGCCCGCGAGCCGCGTTTATTGAGAAATATAACATGTCGCTCTCCCCCCCTCTTGGGTGACACCCATGTTATAAACATTCAGTTTATATAGCAGATTTTTGCAGAAGTTAACTGAATCTCTCAGCTGAATTTGACATGATGCTCTTGACTTAGGACGAGACTCATGATACATTTTCTATTTGTGTGAGTGTATTTTTCCTTATCTCAATGCGCGTCGCTCGCCAGTTCCGCCCCGCAAGCCGCGTCGATTGAGAAATATAACGTGACGTTCTCCCCCGACTCGGGCGAGAAACATGTTTTTATACTGTATTAATGGAGCTGATTCTGCTGTTTGCGCTGAGTTTCTCTATGCGTTGCTTGCCGCTTCCGCCCTGCAAGCCGCATTCATTGAGAAATATAACATGTCGCTCTCCCCCCCGTCTCGGGTGAGACATATGTTATATATATGTATATATTTCAGTTGATACAGCATATTTCTGCCGAGTTTGCTGAATTTCTCAGCGCGTTGCTTGCCGGTTCTGCCCTGCAAACTGCGTCCTTTGAGAAATATAACGACACTCTCACCTGTCTAAGGTGAGACCTATGTTATTTATATTCAGCATATCAGTTGATGTAGCATATTTATTCCAGTCTCTCTGCATGTCGTTTGCCGGCCCTGCCCCTGCAAGCCACGTTCATGAGGATGTATGCGCTCACTGAAAGCGAGCTCAATGCTCACTTGTGCTTGGTGGAACTAACATGCTCATTATGCTGGACCTCTGTTCATGTGATTTGCTGGCTCTGCCCTGCAAGCCATGTTCATTGAGGTAGAGCGGTCTCACTTCCGACACCGCTCGGCTGAATATATCTTGATGCTCTCCCCTGACTCAGGTGGGACACATGTATATTTTTCCAAGAAGCATATATCTGTTTACTGAGTTTCTCAGCGTGTCGTTTGCCGGTTTCACCCCGCAAGCCACGTTCATGAGGATGCGTGAGCATTTCTAAAAACTAGCCGGTGTGCAGGCCCCCCTTCCAGCGGCCCGCCAACCGGCGCCATTCAACCCCTTGTCACGCGGGCCTGGCAGGCCATCCCCGGAGTATCAAGTGGGTTCTGGGAATAATATCTCAAGGCTACTCGCTCCAGTTTGCTCGCAGACCCCCGCGTTTTTGCGGGGTGCTTCCCACTTCAGTAAACACGGACGACGCTCACGTCCTCCGAGCCGAAGTGATGTCTCTGTTCGAGAAGGGGCCTATAGAAATGGTCTCCCCTCAGAGAGCGATTTACAGCCATTACTTCCTCCTTCCCTAGAGTGATGGCGGTCTCAGACCCATCTTAGACCTCAGACTGCTGAACCTTTCCCTCATGAGATGGAAGTTCAAGATGTTAACGCTGAAGCAGATCCTCGCGCAGGTTTGCCCCGGGGACTGATTCTGCTTGCTGGACCTGAAAAATGCATACTTTCACATCCAGATAGCCCCCCATCTCAGGCGATTCTTGAGATTCGCATTCGAAGGTGTGGCTTGTCAATATATGGTCCTTCCATTCGGGCTGTCCCTAGCTCCTCGCACTTTTACCAAGTGCACGAACGTGGCGCTTTCCCCACTGAGACAGTTGGGAATCCGGGTTCTCAATTATCTTGACGACTGGCTCATCCTAGCCCAGTCACGAGCTGAGCTGGAGCATCACAGATCCGTGCTACTCAGCCACATGGAGTGCCTGGGTCTCAGGGTCAACTTTGCCAAGAGCTCACTGCTCCCCAGCTAACGTATAATGTTCCTGGGTGCAGTCTTCGACTCAGCCCGTATGACGGCTGTAGTATCGCCAGAGCATGCTCTGGCCATTCAGCAGCTCGCGGCATCGGTCAGGAACAGAGCCTATCTCCCTCTGAAGTACTTCCAGAGGATGCTAGGGCTGATGGCTTCCGCCTTCCCGGTTCTGCAGCTCGGCCTTCTTTAGATGCGGCCTCTGCAATACTGGTTGATGTTCTGGGTCCCTCACGCCTGGCGGCACGGCCGCCTGCGTCTCGGGGTCAATCAGGCCTGTTTGACAGCTCTGAAACCCTGGATGAACCCTGTATGGTTCAGTCAAGGTGTACCCCTATAGGAGGTGTTCAGAAGAACGGTGCTCTCAACAGATGCACCCAACACAGGTTGGGGTGCTCTTTGCAAGGGCAGACCGGCCTTCGGCTCGTGGTCTCACGAAGAAGCCATCTGCACATCAACTGCCTCGATGTTGGCACTGATTCGAGCCCTTCACGCGTTTTAGACACACCTGACTGGATGCAACGTCTTAAGTCTAGTCGGACAGCATGACAATGGTGTCATACATAAATCACCAGGGTGGTCTTTCGTCCAGCCGCTTATGCGCTCTGGCGAAGCGTCTTCTGGAATGGGCATTACCGAGGTTTCAGTCGCTCAGAGTGACTCACACAACCGGGAGAACAAACTTGGGAGCAGATATGCTATCCCGGAGCAATGTCCCCTCAGACGAGTGGATGCTCCACCCCCAGACGGTTCTCACGATCTGGGAGTTCTTCGGGAAGGCAGAGGTAGACCTCTTCGCCTCAGAAGACAACTCTCACTGCCCAATTTATTTCTAGAAGGAGGACATTGCGCTGGCTCACGTCTTGGCCCAGCACCCTCCTTTACGCTTTTCCCCAGATTGCTCTGATCTTGCAGATCATCAGATGAATCAGGGAAGACAAGCACAGAGTCCTCCTGGTGGCCCTGCTCTAGAGGAGCCAAGTTTGGTCCTCAGAGCTGTTCAGGCTTTCCACGAAAGGTCCATGGCCGATCCCCCTGAGACGGGACCTCCTCTCTCAGGCAAACAGGACGATTTGGCATCCCCAGCCAGAACTCTGGGCTCTGCACCTCTGGTCCCTCGATGGGAGCCTGCTAACCTCCCCAGGGACGTGCTGAATACCATTTCTCAGGCGAGAGCTCCATCCACGAGACGCTTCTGCGCCCAGAAATGGTCAGTCTTTGATGGCTGGTGTTCTGTACGCAACATAAACCCAGTGGAGTGTGATGTATCTCCGATACTGTCTTTTCTCCAGGAGCGTTTAGAACTGGGTCGCACCCCTTCAACGCTCAAAGTTTACGTAGCAGCCATCGCAGCGTTTCACTCTCCTATCGCTGGCCAGTCAGTGGGACGAAACCTTGTGGTGCGTTTCTTGAGAGGTTCTAGGCGATTGAATCCACCTCATCCTCTCACCGTTCCCACCTGGGATCTCTCTTTGGTCCTCAGAGCTCTCAAAGGGCCTCCCTTTGAGCCACTGTGTTCAGCTGACCTCAGGCCCCTGACGCTCAAAACCGCTCTGCTACTTGCACTAGCATCGGTTAAGTGTGTTGGCGACTGGCAGATCCTCTCCGCGAGCCCTGCATGCCTTGAGTTCGGGCCCAACGACTCCAAGGTCGTTTTGAAACCTAGGCTACATCCCTAAGGTGCTCTTGACTCCATTCAGAGCACAGGTCATTTCCCTCTCAGTGCTTCCTCCCTCGTCGGACGAGCGAGAGCTGGAATTGCTCTGCCCCGTCAGGGCATTAAGGACCTACGTTGAGCGATCACAGCCTTTCCGGCATCCGATCAGCTCTTTATCTGCTTTGGTGGCCGCACCAAAGGGTCTTCGGTCTCAAAGCAACGTCTTGCGTGTCGATAGTCAATGCTATTACTCTTTGTTACTTCTCTATGGGCCTCAACTGCCCCATAGGAGTTAGAGCCCACTCCACTAGGAATGGCTTCCTCTTGGGCCTGGTCTAGTGGAGTTTTGATTAAAGACATCTGTGAGGCAGCCGGCTGGTCCTCGCCGTCCACTTTTGTCAGATGTTATCATTTGGATGTCCCGACCTACAAGCTCGGTCATCTTGGTATGATCCAGCGGCCTCTATTGAGCTCCGCTTCATGCCACTCTGGGAGTTAACTCCCCTTTTGGTAGTGTAACAAGGGTTCGACGGCTCCAGCCTTCTCACTTGTCCTCTGGTTCCCTCGCGGTGTCCAAGACAAGTCCAGTCGTTCCCTGCCGTGGCACGGCGCGGTTGAATTCGTTCCCCATACGCAGTACGAGTGAAGTATCGAAAGGGAACGTACTCGGTTACTAACGTAACCTCGGTTCCCTGAGATACGGAACGAGTACTGCGTTACATGCCATGCCACGAGGCTGCGGCTTCAGTGTCGTCGCTTCAGTCGAATGACCTGAAATCCTATGGCGAAGCGCCTGCTTATATAGCTACCCCGCCCATTTCGGCGGGAATATTCGCGGGCTTTGTCGCCATAGGCCGCGCAGCTATGCCGCGCCGTCATTGGTTCAACAACTTGTCTATGAGTGAACCAATGACGATGCAGTTACACTGCGTTATTGAAAAAGGCTTCAGTAACAGGGAAAAAGGAGACCTTTCCCCATACGCAGTACTCGTTCCGTATCTCAGGGAACCGAGGTTACGTTAGTAACCGAGTACGTTTTTGCTTTTGAAAGATATGTGTGACATTGCATGTTGTGTGTATTGTGGTTTTGTGTGTACACTGTAAACCTGAATAAGTTGGGCTAACTCAAAAAAATTATAAAGTGTATGCATTACTTATAGTAAATAATAAAATAGATATTGTGTAAACACTTTATCTATATTTTAGAAGTTTAATGTAGCACCTGAACACAGAGACCTACTTGGTACACAATACACAATGACGGTAACATTTGATGGATCGTTTTGAGTGTGAATGTGCCATTTTGAGTAGAAAATGAACTCCAAATGTCACAAAATAGCAAGTTACTAACATAACCACAAAAGCAATGATAAAACAGTGTAAATACAGCTGGAAAACAGCAAAAAATCTACCTCATTAATTCAAGGCCCAGTGCATGATGGGAACACCAGTATCAGAAAAGTTGAGTAGTTTTACTTAATTTATGATGTTGATATTTACGCTTTAAGCTTAAATTGAGTACTAATATAGAATTTACTTAGTTTAGACAAGAATTTAAAAAACTAACTTTTTCATGTAAAAATTATATAATTTGTTTTTTCTGTAGTATTTACTTCACCATAAAATCATTTTTTACAGTGTAAATACTTATAGCAGTTAATTTAACTGAGCTAGTTTGTTCAATTTAAGTTTGTTCTACTCAAATCAATCAAGTATTTTGAGTGTTCGGGTTTACAGTGTTGAGATTTCAGAAATGAAGCCATAGTTTCCAAAATTGTGTGGGAGCAATTTGAAAAAACTCACGTAGTTATAGTTTTTTACGATTGCTTACATACTTAAAATAATAACACAAAGGTACTGAATCCAAAACCTCAGCCCAGATCTGCACAACTATAAGCACATTCTCAGCCTCACACTTTTTGCAACACACTACACACATTGTTTTGCACAACACTAAACACACTTCTCTACATTAGACACAGAAATCTAACATAATGTCACTTCTTTGCTTACCACCCCTATTGATCAAACATGGCTGTCAGGTGTTCAGACACTCAGGTGCTTAACTGTAAACTCAACAATCAGATATAAGTACTATAAAAAGGCAAAAGGTGAGTTTATGTGTCTTCAACAAAATGGAAATGTTGCAGTAAGAGGGAGAGGGAGAAACATCATTGGCCACAGAGCTATTGTGAATGTCCCGGGGCAACGTGGTGTTAACATCACAATATATGTTGCAATCACGCAGAATTGGGTCCTCCACCAGCATGCCAACTTAGGACCTTACAACACGGCCACATATTCACATTTCAGACAGACTACACAAAATCATCACAGCAGAAGACCAAATGGGTGCAGAGCAGATGAGACACATTGTCATATGGGACAATGTAAATTTCCACCTATCTGCTCTGGTCCAAAACTGGTTTCATTAGCATCCACAATTTTCACTGCAATACCTCCCACCATACTGTCCCACTGTTCCTTCCTTAAACCCACTAAACCCCTTGTTTTGTTTTTTGGCATGGAAGGTTTACAATCTCCAGCCCTATGTCAGGATGTGCCTCATTCAAGCCATGGAGAAGACCTGACCTAACTGATGCAGGATCTGTGGAAGGATGGATTCGCCTTTCAAGAAGATTCTTCCCTCGGTGTCTTGCGTGAGAGGACGTCGCCTGTGATGTGGATGAATTGTTATGGCCAGATCCAGCTAGGCCAGAGATGATGCTCAGGTGTTTTTTCTATTGGTTTTTTTTTTTTTTTCATTTTAAATCATGCTTTTGTTTTGTCTCCACAAATGTTTTTGTATTGATGTTGATGTATTGAAAGGTTTTACAGTGTGGTGAGAAATAAATATTTCATCAATGTGCAGTACTGATCTTGTGTTGTTTTTTCTTTGTTTTTTTTGTCAATATATTCATGTACTTTACTCTAACAATATCTCTGAAAAAAATCAAACCCAAACTATATCATTAGAAAAGTATAAGTTACAAGTGTTTAAGATTGAGCACAGCAGTATGTAAATGAATCAACAGAATCAGATCAGAATGTATGAACTATGTGTGTTCCACACAGTGTCAAAGTTGGGTTTTGTTAAATTACAGTATTTCACAAATGCTAAAACACATTTCTTGAAACCATCACTCATTTTCTCAAAACATTAAACACAAATCCAATCTTCAAACTAATTTCACAAAACCTCTGACTCTTATGGCAAATCAAACAAAGCTTTCAGATCATACACACATTAAACAATATATAAACACATACAGATCATTCATTAGACACTACATTAAAAAATGGAAAACACAACATCCAGAACATGAGGTTACAGAAAAAAAAGTATATTGTAACACAGTAAACACATTTTGCCATTACATAAAATGTATAGAAATCACAAGTAATGTGAATTTAAAGTATACTGTATGTACTGCAAGTACAGTATTATATTAAAATATTATATAGTATTGAATGTCTGTATATTCAAAACTACATACTGCAACATACAGCAGTCTAAATGCAAATGACTAAAAGGTCAAAGAAAACTCTAAATGACAAGCATGATACAGTGTACACACACACACACACACACACACACAAAAACAAAGTTCAGTCAGTGAGAGATTCATTCTGCTTCAGCATCATGTCTTCATGTTGGGTCCGGCCTAAATCAAGTCAAGTCACCTTTATTTCAATTGCAATTTATACTACACAGATACTAGTCTAGTCTAGTATAGTATAGTATAGTATATAGTATAGTATAGTATAGTATAGTATAGTATAGTCAAAGCAGCTTTACAGTGATACAGGTACATGATGATCAGTAATGCAAAGAGGGTTCATTTTGGCTGTACAGCTCTAAAAGAAAAATAGTGTCATTGTTCAGCTGAAGTCAGTTCAGTGTTGATTCACTTACATTGTAAAGACCATCAATTATTATGTAAATTACTGTAATTATTTTCCTCTATAAAGCAGTTCTGCAGAAAACAGTGATGTCATCATCTAGGCTAGCTTAGTTCAGTTCTCATCCTATAATGTGTACTGTCAGATCAATATTGCTGAATATTATTGAATATTGTTGAGGACATTTTCCACATCACAGGCAATGTCGTCTCTTGCCAGGCAAAGGGAAAAACCTGTGCCGGATCCAGCCTTGACAGCCTTGTCTCCACACCCCTTGCTCTTTCTCCTCATCATCCTCTTACACATACTCTCCTCCTCTACTTTTCAGATTGTTTCCATCTATTGTTGGTATCATCATTCAGCACTGTGTCACCTGTGCACTCTGAACTGACCTATATTTTATACAGTTGATTTGATCACTTCATTAGAAAGTGTGAATAATTTTGAGTCATTGTGTTTAAGGATGACAACTGTGTTGTAGTTGTGTTTAACTTTTGCCACATGTATTTACCATTTTGCAACACAGTGCAGAATGTGTTTTAGTGAGTAAGAATGTGTTTATAGTTTTGCAAAAAGAGTGGATGAGATTTGCAAACAGTGTCTTAACTACCTGAACTTGTTTAGGTTTTGCCTACAAGTGACTGATTCGACAAATGGGTTTAGGCCACTGAGCATTGGGTTCAGAGAATGGGGTTTAGTGTTTTAGCAATTGTGAAATACTGTAATGTAAAGTTTTGAATGAAGTGTTTCATTTTGCAAAAGAACTGAGGTGTTCTGCTACTTGTGTGTGTGGATCTGTGAATGGTGTGTAGTGTTTTGACAAAATGAGCCTTGTTTTTAAACTTGTGCTTAAGCAATCATAAAAACCTGTAAAATGAGTGTTCGGCCATTACTGTAAATACTGTAAATATCTCCTCTTCAGCCGTAGGGGTTGTGTGCAACTGTTTTTTTTTTTTTTTTTTTGTGAACACTTAGTTTTCTCTTGTTTTTTGGTTAGTTAAGGGGTCAGTTCAGTCCCTGTTTTTTTGTTTAGACATTTTATTTGTTAGGGTAGTAAGTTTTCTTTTGGGAAAAAGACTTCTGATCTTGGGTGCTGATAGTGACAATTATAAGGCTAAAATGAAAAATTATTTTATTTATGGTATTCTCCTGGACCCTAAACCTGGGACTTAACAGTGTGTAGAGTTACTATGCAAAAATACCATTTTTAGAAGAGTTAAAATAGTTTTGAAGGAAATGTTTGCTTTTGCATGTTTTGAGTGACGTTTTGTGGTTTTGTGTGTAGAGTTTTGAGAAATGGAGCCATAGTTTTAGAACTGTGTGAAAGTTTAAAAAAAAAACTGTAACTGAGGTGTTGAGAGTTGGTTAGAAGAACTGTGAGAAGAGTTTTGAAAAAGTGACCTAAGTATGGAAAAATGTGTCCTAGTGATTGCAAAACAAAACAAAACAAAAAAACACTGTAAATATCTATTGATTGCTTCAGTTATACATATCAGTTATACACTTCAGTTTGTTTTTATGTTTGTTATATTTTAATATTTTGCTTTTGATGTTCAGTAAAAACCTTTATTTACGTTTATTTGTTATCTGATTGTTATTTTGTAAGAAACCCCTATTAGATTACATGTAGGCCTCTGTGCTCATATATTGTACAGTATATGATATAGGCGGAGGGTGGTAGGGCCACATCAATATTTCTTCAGGGGGTCCCCAATCCTCTAGCTACAGCCCTGTTCAGGAATAATCAATAATAATAATATTTAATACATTTGGACTTAAAAATGATTAGACAACTGTATCAAATAACTACTGGCATACACATAACACATTATCAATTTATATTTTTAAATCAGTTAAATGATTGATAGGCTGCATAAATTAGGTCAGCCGAAACTGGGAACACTTCCTATAACACCAGATGTACTCGTTACATCAGAAGAATCTACGCTAATATTAGTCTCTCTGTTTAACCCGAGGTTTACCGTAGTCAGTCGGATCCGGGCCGTAGGAACTGGATTAAATATTTAAACTGGTTCAATCCCAGTCTAGTTTATGACCTGTATATCTGCCTGAATCATAATCATGCGCTCTTCACTGTTGGCCAGTTCTCCCAGACTGAGCCTGGTTTCTCCTAAGGATTTATTATCCTCGTGTTTCTTCACCTGCACTCACTTCCCTCATCAGCTCCTCATCATCACTCATCACCTGCACCTGGACTCTATCATCATCACTCCCTATATATTGGACTCACTCCCTTCACTCCTTGTCCGTTCTTAATGTTATGTTATATGGTTTATGTGTGTAAGGTGTGTATTCTCCTGCATTCTTCAGTAAATACCCTGTGTGTGGAAATCCGTTTAAGTATCTTCTCTTCAGCACATACACCATTGTAACAGAAGAACGGACCAAACCGCTGGATATCCACTTGTGAAGCATGGGTATTTACCTGACTCCTGTGTTCCCGGAATCTCTCCAGGCGGAAGACCGGCTATGCCATTTGAGGCAGAGTGGCAGACCATTGGAGAGGTATGTGGAGGAGTTTCTGGAGGCTTCTTATCTGGTGGGCTGGCCTGACGCCAGCCTCAATGCTGTATTTCTGATGGGACTGGACAGTGACATTATTCGCTATAGCGAACCTGCCTGTAATCTCTCCCTAGTTGATTCTCTAAATCTGATTCTCCTTTTAAATGGTTCTAGCTTTGAAGTAGATGAAGTTAAAAGTGATAAACTTCCTCCCAGTCCAGCCCCATCAGAGATTCACCAGGTCTCGCCAGCTCACCACACCCCAGAGCCCTACACATACCACTCCAACGGTCCCGTTCATTCCCGGAAGTCAACGTTTCCCCAGGGTAGGAAGTGGATCTCTGACAGTGCTGACCTGGTAGCCAAGGTGGCGGAACCCATGATGAAATCTATAAGGTCAGCACTGAAGTTCGCCACCATTTCAGGGACCACTCCACTCAGAAAACCAGCTCCAGCCGCCGCCACCGAGCAATCCGCTCCAGCATTTCACGGGCCGCCAGAGGATGCTGGCTGGTTGATAGACTTTGTCACAGAGCCCATCGCTCCAGCCCCCAACGAGCCCTCATCTCCGGTCTCAGCCGCCGAGCCAGCCGCTGCACCTGACCCGCCATGGCTCATGGACCCGCCCTGGAGACCTCCACTCCTACCCATGCCTCTCCCTGCACCCAGGTCTCCAGGGCGCCCACCCCCCCCGGTGTTCCATCTACGGCGCAAGGACGCGCCTACCGGGAGGGGGAGGTACTGTCACGGATCCCTTGTCCCCAGAACTCCATTTCCCATTATCCTCGTGTTTCTTCACCTGCACTCACTTCCCTCGTCAGCTCCTCATCATCACTCATCACCTGCACCTGGACTCTATCATCATCACTCCCTATATATTGGACTCACTCCCTTCACTCCTTGTCCGTTCTTAATGTTATGTTATATGGTTTATGTGTGTAAGGTGTGTATTCTCCTGCATTCTTCAGTAAATACCCTGTGTGGAAATCCGTTTAAGTATCTTCTCTTCAGCACATACACCATTGTAACAATCTGGTTACATTATGGTATAATGTTGAACTCAACGGTGGACGAAGTACACAATCAAGTACTTGAGTAAAGTACAGATACGTATATTAAATTATTACTCAAATGAAAGTATTTAAGTACAAAAGTACTTGATTTTTAATGTACTTAATTAAAAAGTACTGACTGATGAATGTTTATTTTGTAATTTTATATTGGCCACTAATATAATTTAATTTTATATTATATATTCTATATAATCTTATTGCTCAAATTAATTATGAATAATTATCAGATAGCCAGCACTAGTCAGTATGGAAGATTAGTGGATGCAGATACCAATATGTAATGTGTGTTGACAAACAATATAAAAACAGATGAAACAAATACATAACATTTTAAGAAATTGCTAAAGCAGCAGGGAAGATGAACATGAATGTCTTATTTTAATTTGTGTTAGAGCTGCACGATTCTGGATAAAATGCAAACAGTAACAGCGGTGGGTGATAAACTGGTAGACACGATTAACCGGTAATCGGTTAAATTAACCGGAAATTTGTCGACCAGTAGAGATTTTGGACTGTCGTCTCTGTTACGCTTATGCTCACATGAGGTTGCTGTGCTGCGCGGTCACAAAAGCTTATCGTTTGCGTGCATTTTTAAGCAACAAGTGTTTTTAAACCATTAAAGTGTAATTAGCATCTAAAGACAATCCATTTCAGCATATGCGCACGCTCTCTGATGCTTGTTTCTCAGCGCTGTCTGAGAGACGTGTGACATGAAGCCGCTGAGGACTGAATAATGGATCGGATCCGGACAGTCTTAAAGGAACAGCATCCAAATTTACCTGCTGTCATTATTGATGCTAATCAAACAACAAAAAAGACAAAATCTCTCCCTGCTCGCTTTTGTAACTTTAATAAGAATAAATGCATATTTAATTTTTCTTGCAATTTTAATTGTTCTTCATGCGAGTAAGTGCTAAATGCCCATTTTTACAAAGATGCATTGTCGAGAACGACAGTAATTTAGAGTGATTTAAGGCAGCGGACTCATGCAATCTATCATTTGCATGCTGCTTTTGTGGATACAGTCATTTCTGACTGCAAATGATGAGGTAATTTGATTAAATGTACTGGATTTATGACATTTTGGCAGTTAGAAAAACATGCTTAATTTTAATATTATTTTAAGGTAGAATTAAATGAACTACTCAGCATTTTGTTTGTGTACCCCCTTTTGTCACCTCACGTACCCCAGTTTGGGAACCACTGCTTTATACTAATATTGGCGGAGTTTGAGAAACTCTTTCATACATCTGAATTCACTTTTGGTCACGGCAATCATGGCAAGAACAAAAGTCCTGCTTGTTTTGTGATTCTTCACCTGTACAAAAAAAATTATGCATAAGAACATGAAAAAAACAAACACTTCATGACTACAAAAATGGTGTGGCCATCCTCTCCCTATCACTTCTTCAGTGGTGAGGTTGAGGACGACACCTGGCCTGAGTCCAGAGCCCGTGCCAACCAACAAACACCACAGAAGTGATCCAAACTCACCCTGGTTTTGTTTTCGTCGAGGGTTTCCAAAATCAGTCCACAAAATGAAAGATATTTTCAACAAAACCAAACTGTGTCCTCTGGAAGCTTCAGAGAGCTTTGTAACGTAGGGTAAACGTACCTATTAGCTCACCAAAATCACATAGAGACATTTTTAGTGCACAGGATTGGTTTCTGTACAAGAAGTTATGTTAAAGTATTAATCTCTCACACAATAATATGTAATTTTATTTTAAATTACAAAAGCGTTTAAATTAAGATATCATTAAATGCATAAAAAAATCCATTTTCGTACCCTTTAAGCACATCCTGCTGCCAATAAGCTCACAACATGTTTTATTAAATTCTTGTTTATTTTAAACAAACTTTTTAAAGAATTGTTTTATTTGAAGGTCCAGAGTTGATCACAAAAAAGAACACTGAAATCAAGCAACAAGGCATTCGATTTGATCAGTTATAAGTTCATAGTGAAGTGTCATTCAAACACATTGCAACATCTAGAGATCTAGTCCTTGTTCATCTAAGTAACACATATTCAAAATCAAATAATAGTAGCGTAAGCTTTGACGCCTTTCGCTGTTCAAACAAATAGGGCTGGGCAACACACTCAAGCTCCTCTTTTATCGAAATCCTTTGACATTTCTCTTTGAAAATTCTTGTGTTAGACTTCTAATTCATGACTGATGTTTTGTTTTCCTCTATCCTCTGCACTTCCCTGTTCTTCATTACGTCATGCGTCAGGTCAGAGGTCACTCTTTCGCCGTAAATGATGTGTACGGCTGTCTGTCGGAAGCTAGCTACTTTGGTTTTTAAAGTTTTAAATATGGATATTTTCCCTACACAAATGCATCGCTTCACTTCAGAAGAACTTTATTGACCCCCAGAGCCATGTGGATATCTTTTATTATGGATGGTTTCACTTTTTGGCCTTCAAAATCTCATCCTCTGTTTACTGTCACCAGGACATTATTTAATATAACTAACTGTATTCGTCTGAAAGAAGAAAGTCATATACACCTAGAATGTCTTGATGGTGAGGAAATCATGGGGTTTCATTTTTTGGTGAACTATCCCTTTAAGGCTGTGAAAATAAGTTATTAATCATTTTATAAAGATTAACTTAAAGAGACAACCATCAGTTAATATTTAAAGTCTGTTTATGAAGTATTTACATAGACGTTTAATGTGGATGAGCTTAAGGCACACTGAGCTTAACTGGAGCAGCAACAATTTTTAATTAATAAATATTACATTAAAGGGATAGTTCACCATTTAATCCCTTTCATTTGATAGTTCAAATGAAAATTATCCAATGATTTACTCGAGCCATCAATGGTGTATATGACATTCTTCTTTCAGACAAATACATTCAGAGTTAGATTAAATAATGTCCATGCATTATAATGGGAGTGGATGGTGCCCCAAAATTTGAAGTCCAAATAATTGCACCCATCCATTATAAAAGAAGTCCACACAGCTCCAGGGGGTTAATAAAGGCCTTCTGAAGCGAAGCAATGCGCTTGTGTAAGAAAAATATCCATATTTAAAACGAATAACCTTTAATCTCTCATAACCTGTAACGTGGTGGTGCTCATGCGGGACATGTGAAGCTATACCAACAGAGGCTGAGAGAGTTTGCTGTCATGAATGGGTGATTGTAATGCCTCCTTTAGAAGTTCTCGATGCTGCCGGTGAGAGAGGACTGAGCGCTGCTGTGTAACACTTTCTGCCTTTGTTGAGCCAAAGTGTATTCGTAATAAACTGGAGGTGTCGACCAAGGCTTGAAGGACTTGGTGGTTCACAGTCTGTGAGTATTTTCTGTGTGTAAATATTATGTTGTTATAGGCCTGGGACAGCTGTGTTCACTCTATACACTTGTTTTACAGTCAGGCTGGTGGAATACTGAGTTGTGCTAGTTTGAAATGTTAAATTGCAGAGATTAAAAATAAATATTAAAAAAAAAACTTTACAACAGTTACATGAGCGATTACTTTATAGCAATCATATTACAGTATTTGTTGAATATATAGACCTCATTTGGCTGAAACAACAGCGCAGGCGTAGACACAGTTGATGATTTCAGAGCTCATCTTGTTCTTCTCTGCCTAGTAATCCTCGGAGCCGAAAAGTGGACTGCACAGCACGCGTTTAGATCAGTTTTCCATCCCAGCGAATAGCGAGCAGCCATAGCTTTAATCATTCAGGATCCTTACAGGGAATTTGTGAAATGGTGCATCTCCCTTTGATATCGGTGCATGTAATCTCAAGACTTTAGCTTTGTTGAAGCAACAAGAGATCACCATTTTAACTCTAATAAAATGTAGAGTATAGCTCAAACAATTCACGTGGATTTCTTTAGCTGTACACAACTCGGTTCTCGCGAGACTAGCATATTCTTACCGGAGCTCACACGTCTTACATCATAAGCTGGGACGCCACTCTCTCGTGAATGTGTGTCTGACGGTTAGCGGAAGTTTTAAATCTGGATATTTTTCGTACACAAACGCATTGCTTCACTGCAGAAGGCCTTTATTAACCCCCCGGAGCCGTGTGGACTTCTTTTACAATGGATGAGTGCATTTTGTCTGTCTTTAGAATTTAGGGCACCATCCAATCCCATTATAAAGCATGGATTAGCCTGGACATTATTTAAAATAACTCCTATTGATTTCATCTGTAAGAAGAATGTCATATACACCATTGATGGCTCGAGTAAATCATGGGATAATTTTCATTTGAACTATCAAATGAAAGGATAATGGTGAACTATCCCTTTAATGTAACATTTATTAAAAAATTGTTGCTGCTCCAGTTACGCTCATCCACATTAAACGTCTATGTAAATACTTCATAAACAGACTTTAATATTAACTGATGGTTGTCTCTTTAAGTTAATCTTTATAAATGATTAATAACTTATTTTCACAGCCTTAAAGGGATAGTTCACCAAAAAATGAAACCCCATGATTTCCTCACCATCAAGACATTCTAGGTGTAAATGACTTTATTCTTTCAGACGAATACAGTTAGTTATATTAAATAATGTCCTGGTGACAGTAAATAGAGGATGAGATTTGAATCCCAAAAAGTGAAACCATCCATAATAAAAGATATCCACATGGCTCTGGTCAATAAAGTTCTTCTGAAGTGAAGCGATGCATTTGTGTAGGAAAATATCCATATTTAAAACTTTAAAACCAAAATAGCTAGCTTCCGACAGACAGCCGTACACATCATTTACGGTGAAAGAGTGACCTCTGACCTGACGCATGACGTAATGAAGAACAGGGAAGTGCAGAGGATAGAGGAAAACAAAACATCGGTCATGAATTAGAAGTCTAACACAAGAATTTTCAAAGAGAAATGTCAAAGGATTTCGATACAAGAGGAGCTTGAGTGTGTTGCCCAGCCCTATTTGTTTGAACAGCGAAAGGCGTCAAAGCTTACGCTACTATTATTTGATTTTTGAACGTGTTACTTAGATGAACAAGGACTAGATCTCTAGATGTTGCAATGTGCTTGAATGACACTTCACTATGATATATAACTGATCAAATCGAATGCCTTGTTGCTTGATTTCAGTGTTCTTTTTTTGTGATTGACTCTGGACCTTCAAATAAAACAACTCTTTAAAAAGTTTGTTTAAAATAAACAAGAATTTAATAAAACATGTTGTGTGCTTATTGGCAGCAGGGTGTGCTTAAAGGGTACAAAAATGTACAGCCAGACTTTATGCATTTAATGATATCTAAATTTAAACGCTTTTGTCATTTAAAATAAAATTACATATTATTGTGTGAGAGATTAATACTTTAACATAACTTCTTGTACTGAAACCAATATCCTGTGCACTAAAAATGTCTCAGTGTAGATTTTGGTGAGCTTATAGGTACGTTTACCCTACGTTACAAAGCTCTTTAAAGCTTCCAGAGGACACAGTTTGGTTTTGTTGAAAATATCTTTCATTTTGTGGACTGTTTTTTGGAAACCCTCGACGAAAACAAAACCAGGGTGAGTTTGGATCACTTCTGTGGTGTTTGTTGGTTCAGGTGTCGTCCTCAACCTCACCACTGAAGAAATGATAGGGAGAGGATGGCTACACCATTTTTGTACGTGTTTTAGTAGTCATGAAGTGTTTGTTTTTTTTCAATACTTCACTTCATTGTTCTTATGCATAATTTTTTTTTGTACAGGTGAAGAATCACAAAACAAGCAGGACTTTTGTTTTTGCCATGATTGCCGTGACCAAAAGTGAATTCAGATGTATGAAAGAGTTTCTCAAACTCCGCCAATATTAGTATAAAGCAGTGATTCCCAAACTGGGGTACGTGAGGTGACAAAAGGGGGTACGCAAACAAAATGCTGAGTAGTTCATTTAATTCTACCTTAAAATATTATTAAAATCAAGCATGTTTTTCTAACTGCCAAATGTCGTAAATCCAGTACATTTAATCAAATTACCTCATCATTTGCAGTCAGAAATGACTGTATCCACAAAAGCAGCATGAAAATGATAGATTGCGTGAGTCTGCTGCCTTAAATCACTCTAAATTACTGTCGTTCTCGACAATGCATCTTTGTAAAAATGGGGATTTAGCACTTACTCGCACGAAGACAATATACACATGTGTTTTATCTCTTATCTGTATCCAGGGATTGATGACAGAATAAGGAACAATATCATTAAAAAAAATAATACTAGCCAAAAAAACAGTGATGAAGAGCAAAGAAAACAAACTCCAATAGGACAAAGACACAAATGAAATGGACCCACCTGAAAAACTAGAAATACTACATAAAATGTATAAAGTAATCAAATGTATTGGAAAAATTGGATGCTGTTCCTTTAAGACTGTCCGGATCCGATCCATTATTCAGTCCTCAGGCGCTCTATGAGCAGCAGCGTCATGTCGCGCGTCTCTCAGACAGCGCTGAGAAACAAGCCTCAGAGAGCGTGCGCATATGCTGAAATGGATTGCCTTTCGATGCTAATTCCACTTTAATGGTTTAAAATTACTTGTTGCTTAAAAATACACGCAAAAGATAAGCTTTCATGACCGCGCTGCATAGCAACCTCATGTGAGCATAAGCGTAACAGAGACGACAGTCCAGAATCTCCACCGGTCGACAAATTTCTGCCAGTTAATCGTGTCTACCAGTTTATCGCCCACCGCTGTTACTGGAGATTGAGTGGAGTGGTGAATATGGTGTTCATATCAGTGTCATATAAGAGCATCAGCAGGAAGGGAAGGGGTGAAGAGTGTCTGTGTTTGGATATGTAAGGAACCCCCCATCGGGTTTACACTGGGAGGCCATGTATCTATTAGTGTCATGAGATGTGGATAGCCTCTTGACGTTTCTACACCCCCATCACCTGCGTGTGAAGTTGTGTATCATGGCTCAATACAGAGATACGCTTGTGGAATCTGGCCCTTAGAATGGCAGCGGTCAGTCCTGAAATAGAAACAGACACACAGAAAAAACAGTTGATCTTGAATCTTCAAACAAATTATGTTAAGATAGATGGTGCTATCTTAATTTTTCTTGAATGGTTTTATCCAGGCAGTTCTTGCAAATGGCTTTCATCTGTTAAGATTGTATGCCATTAGAAGAAAATTTGTTTTAGTTTACAGAGACATAGATCATTATTATGATTATGTTTCTGCAAAGAAAAGGCCAGATAAAACTGAATGTTAGTGGTCAGATCTGACTGCTGGTGTTTAAGCATGGTCAGAGAATCTTGCACCTTGAGTTGCTATTGCAGCTGTGCTTACACAGTCTGTTGTGTTGTGAGCATTATGGCACCCGGGTCTCCTGGGGAAATCTCACACTAGCCAGATCACCTTTTGTGGTGCTGTGCTGTTTTTTTTAGCAATTGGTATTTATGGTGTCATTCAAATACTTGACCATTTGGACCTCTGTGGTCTGTAAAAACAGAAGAGTTTTGACTTCCGGGTGTGCTCATGGAGTAGTTGGTCGCATTGAAACCTCTCTCCCACTTTAACCTTGAAAATCCCGTTTGAACTCGCTATTTTATTTGTTATTTTTAACCAAATAATATGAAGGGAGAAGAAACACACTAGGCCACAAAAGATCGATAAAAATGCCCAAAGCCCAGGATAAAAGTGCCTCAGCCGCAAAAGCTAACACCCAACCGGACCAAGCTAGCAACATCACGGCTAGCGCGGGAACGGAGAGCCCCGGGGCAAACATAAACGCAGATACTGCCGGGGTACTTAAGGCAATAGAGGACTTAAAATCAGATCTAAAAAGAGACAATGCCAAGCTCAAACAGGATATTGGCCAACTGGGACAAGAAATCAACGGTAAACTGGACAATATTGCAACCGACGTACAAGGCCTATCACAGCGGATGGACGAGGCGGAGGCCCGCGTGAGCCAGGTGGAGGGATGGGCAGAGGAGGCGACTGAGGCGCTGTGCACCTGTCTTGAACAGCAGAGGAAACTTCAGTTCAAAGTGCTTGATTTAGAATCACGATCCAGAAGAAATAATATGCGTGTCTTTGGGGTGCCAGAAGGACAAGAGGGGGACTCTGTAACGCAGTTCATTGAGAAGCTTTTGTGGAGCCAACTACAACTACCGGAGGATTTTAACTTTAAAATACAACGCGCACATCGGGCTCTTGCAAGTAAACCCCCGCCTGGTGCATTGCCGAGGGCGGTGATTGTAAACTTTCTGGAGTTTTCTACGAAAGAAATGATCTTGAGGGAAGTGTGGAAAAAAGGCAGGATACAGGTGGGCACCGCATCTATATACTTCGACCACGACTATGCACCCGAGATTGTTAAGAAGCGCAAAGAATATAACGCCATTAAAAAATACTCAAGGATAAAGGCATATGTTTCCAAACGCCGTTTACTAACATGAGGATTCATTGGGAGACAGGTGTGCGCACATATTCCAGCGCTCGGGAAGCTTATAAGGAATTAAAGAGACGCGGATTTCAAGTGGAAGAGCCGGTTATAGCCGAACAGAGGGAACAGCGCGGAGTCTCGTCTTCGGGAGCTATTGGGCTGGCAACCGGCGACCAGCAGCGGGCCCGTCGTGGTGCTCAGAGCAAAGGCCAAGTTGCAAGAATTCCAGAGGGAACAATCCAATTAAAAAGGAGCAGGGCATCAAGTTACAACGCGTTGTTTTTCAGGCCAGGAATTGATTATCTACTACGTGGGAGAGGTCACACTTTTTCATTTACGTTGGACTAATAAGATGGACGTGTTTTTATATACAGACACATTTTCTGTCTTTTTTGGGACCTCTTGTCTAGAGAGACTTAACCCTCGACCTGCCAACGGGGTTTCATGGGAGGAGGAAGAATCCTCTTCTCGTTTGGAAGTCAGTTCTTTAAGGTTCATTTTTGTTATTGTTCAATGTGTGTTTTTAGGGGCCGCTATATCATGTAAGGGATTTTGTTACTATAACAGTGTCTTGTGATTTAAAAATTGCTTCTTTGAATGTAAATGGCTTGAGTAGTCCAGTGAAAAGAAAAAGGGTTCTAGCTAAATTGAGAAAAGATGGGTTACAAGTCGCTTTTCTACAGGAGACGCATATGTCCAAGCAAGAACATGATAAATTTAAAACATTAGGGTATTCAAATACATTTCATAGCTGGTGTAAAAATAGTAGGAAAAGGGGGGTGGCTACTCTCATTTCTAACTCTTTAAACTTTGAATTAATTTCTGAAAAGGCTGACAAAGAAGGCAGATTTATTATTATAAAAGGGAGAATTGATAATGTTGTGGTTACGTTTGCTAACATTTATGTCCCACCGGAAAGTGACAGGAAATTTTTAAAAATGCTTTTTGATACAATAATTTCAGTAAGTGAGGGAATTTTAGTTTGTGCTGGTGATTGGAATACAATCCTAAATTATTCTATGGATACAACCAGCTTCAAAAAACAAAAAACTGGCAGGTCAAAAGATCTTAATATTTTAATTAGAGAAATGGGTATGTATGATGTCTGGAGGGATCTCCACATGAAAGAGAGAGATTTTACCCATTATTCTCTCACACATAAAGTCCACTCCAGGATTGATTTCTTTTTGAGGAACAAACTGACAGGTTTAGGGTGAAGGATTGCAAAATTGGAACATCTGATATATCGGACCACAATGTGGTTTATCTGTCTATTCATTTATCTAATCAACCAAAAACAATTCTATGGCGCTTAAATATAAGCATTCTCAACAGGGAAACCACAATGAATGACATTAAGAAGGAAATAGCAGAATGTGTAGAGGATAATAACAATGGTCAAGTAAATCCTGCTCTGGTTTGGGATACAGTTAAAGCAGTAATGAGAGGCAGACTTATCTCAAGAACGGCAGTAGTAATTACCCTGGACAACCTGTTACTTTTATTTGATGGATCGTGACCTCTAACCTCTGACCTGACCTTTATGACCTTTATGACCTTATGAATTATGATATTAGCCCTCGGGATATTACCCCTCCCTCCAAGGTTGACCTTTGACATGGGGTATGAATGTGTCCATTGATTCCCGGGATTTTTGAAATACCTCAGATGTTGACCTGTAGGTCATTAATGATGTGGAACAAATTGATAATTTTTTAAGTATGACCGTGCAAATTGGACATCATTAGGGTTGATTTCCGGGGTTGAGGGTCACACATGTGTTGAGCAGACATCAACATTCCAGCTCACAGGGAGAGGGGGGTGGGTGAAAAGGGGGTCACATCTCTTCCTCTCTGTCCAAATGAAATAAGATTGTAATGAAGAAACAGCCGGATCGAAATAACAAAAGAATAAAAATGGTATATTTTATAAAATAGAATACACACACACACACACACACAGCCATACAGCCATACAGCCACAGACGCAGTGCTACGCATAAGACTCACAAGTAAAAAACAATTGTATCTCCAAAAGTCTCTAGCAGACTGAATAATAAAAACACTTGCTAAATTTACTGAGCCTGATTATTATATTTAAATTAAAATATAAAATCATAGAGGATGTTTTCCTCCGGCAATGATGCTGGGTTAACAGTTGCTTTTAGCTTCAAACATAAAACACCCAAAATGTGGAACAAGACACAATGTTTTGCAAAGCTTTGGTAGTTAATTAAAAATATAAAATCATTTTTACTGAAATCTAATTCTCTCACACACACACACACACACACGCTTTTCAAATGTAAATAATATTCTCATATTTTAAACATTTATAAATTAATTTATTAATCATCTCACCTTTTTGGAGAAGAGGGGAAAAGCACTCCTTCGCAAACGTACTAAACATGAAATGTCTTTCTCATCTGATCAAACAATAGTTCATTGGTTGAAAAGTCAGCACCTTAAGGCTATATGACATTCTTTTTATTAAGCTCAGAATAAGGTTCTTTGTTTATTGCGGTCCACACTGTCATTGTTCTTCCGAGAGATCTCTGTGAAGAGAGGCCTGGACCACTGCTGTGCCGACGCCGCGATGGCTCGGCTGAGTCAGGCGTCCAGCAGGTCAGCAGCCGCGGGTAAGCGCCTCGGGGTGTAACAAGCTGCGTTTTAAATTCATACAGATCATTTAAACAAAATAAATGCTCCAAATATATCCACAAGTCGATGTAAAATCGACTCGTTTAACACATCATATCAAACTTAATTCAATACGCGGATTTATTAATAGCTTATTCCTGCTGAACTATTAAGAGCTGTACGTGCATTTATTCATGAGTAAAATAGAACAATAGCACACCCTGGTGGTCGCGACAAGAACCGTTAAATTTATTTAAAAGAACCCGCAGTCTAATAAAAACGGCACGTGCTCGTTTTAGTTTGTTTTTCTCCTCGATGCATGGAAATACATTAAATTATGTTCTCATTATATTTATATAATATAGGGTTTAAAATGTATTATATATTCGTAGTATTTAATTGAAAGGCTATGAAAACCTGTGAGAGGGATGACGTCACCCCTGCCCCACCCATACCCCGCCCAACATATTCTGAATGCGTATAAATGTCCCGGACTCGACTCAACAGTAAAAAAGTTTGTATTTTTGGACTTTTCTGCTTCTTCGTTCTTCAGCGATCTGATTTCCAGCAATGTTCAGCAACGGTAAGACATAAAATATCTTCAATTTGTGCTGTGCTTTGGCGTGGGGGTGTTAATTTCTTTTACGGTATTTTGTTTGTAATACGTGTAATGTTGTTTTTTTTTTATTTAAAAATGCTGAAAAGAGGTAGGCCTATTTTGGTTCTTTGTTTTGACCATCGCGTGCTTTAATCTGGCCATTTTGTTTGCGTTTGCAATCTGTGGGATGTTTATACGTTAAAAAAAGGTTGGTGGCGCCATAGTTGTTTAGCGTTAAACTGGTGATTTTTAAAATTATGGATATCGTGTTTCTTTTGTTTGTGTTTGCAATAAGTTAAAAGTCGGTTGCTGCTATAATTGTTTGACGGTCGTGTTAAAATGTTTCTTTTGTTTGTGTTTGCAATAAGTTAAAAGTTGGTTGCCGCTATAATTGTGTTAAAATGTTTTCTTTTGTTTGCAATAAGTTAAAAGTCGGTTGCTGCTATAGTTTTCTTTTGTTCACGTTTCATGTAACTGTTTATTTTTAAAATTACGGTTAATTTGAAATTTGTATGGCCCTTAAACTTTTGTTGGTGGTTCAGCATGTTGAAATTGATTTTTTTTTTTTTTTTTTTTTTTTTTATGGTCGTAATATATGTAACTATTTTAAAATTACGGATAATGTATTTTGTTCGGCTTTTAAAGCAGATGGTTGTTTTCATGGGTCATGTAACGTGATTTCCATGCCTTTTTTCAGTGATCTTCAGCAGCGAACAACCTAGGTAAGACAATCTCTTCAAATTTATGCTGCTATTGTTGGTTTGGCCGCAGTGTGTTTTGCATTTTTAAATTACGCTAATGTAAATGGTTCTTAAGCGCTTGCTATGTCACCAGCTATTGTTTGTGTTTGCAAATGGCTAGACTGGTAATGTTAGTTTTATATGCTAAAAAAAGTTGGGATGACCTGCGCGTGTTTTGCATTTTTAAATTCCGGCTAATGTAGTTGGTATTTCATGTTTGGTTCTTTAAGCATCTGCTGTTGCTATTGTTTGTTTGGTCACCGCATGTTAAAATGTTTCTTTTGTACCAACGCGTGCTGAGTCTGCGATGTTTTTCTCTCTATTGCCTACCAATTCGTCATGCTCTTTGTTGTCAACACATGGGCAGCGCCATATTTGTTTGTTCCAGCCATGTGGCGTTTTTCCGGTTACATTGTGTTTGTATGCCGATGCTACCGGCTGATGCTTTTACATTGTTTCATGGATTACGCTAAATGATTGCTTTATTAATAATTCTTAATTATTTTAATCTAGGCATTTCCAGCTGATGTTTTATGCTAAATGCCTCCTATATAGCAGCAAATCAGCGTGCTTTTGTTTTACCATTGTTTGTACATGGGTAAGCCATGTTGTTAATGTTGCTCCTGGGCAGCGCCATGTTTGTTTTGTGTCGTCATTAATCGAAACGTTTTTCCGGCAAAGTGATGTGGCTTCCGGCTGATGTTTTTATGGTTTCATGGGATATGCTAAATATCTCCTAACACGGCTTGATGTATTATTGTTTCAATGCATATGACTGTTTTATTTATTAATGATGTTTGGTGTATTATTGGATCTCTATTTATTTCAATACATGCGATTTTGTTTTAATTAATCTTAATTAATGAATTTGTTTTTATTTATATATATCTTAATTTAAACCTATTTCATAATTTAAATCCTAATTTATATTTCATTAATTTAAAATATCTTAATTATATTTACTCCTAATTTTTTCCTAACTTTAAATATTATTTTAAATCTTAATTATTTATTCTATTTCATTAAATCCTAATTTATATTTCATATTTCATTAATGTTTAAATATCTTAATTCATTAATTATATTTACTCCTTATTTTATTTTTTTTAATATTTTTCCTAATTCATTAATTTTAAATTATTTTAAACATTAATTATTTATTCTAATTCATTAAATCCTCATTTTATATTTCCTGTTTCATTAACTTTTAATATCATAATTATATTTACTCCTAATTTTTCCTAACTTTAAATTATTTAAATCTTATTTTCTATTTCATTAATCCTAATTTTATATTTCATTAATGTTTAAATATCTTAATTCATTAATTATATTTACTCCTTATTTTAATTTTTTAAACCTTAATTGTTTGTTCTAATTCATTAAATGCTCATTTTATATTTCCTGTTTCATTAATTTTTAAATATCTTAATTATATTACTCATTTTTCCTAACTTTAAATATTGTTTTAAATCTTAAATCCTATTTCATTATGTTTAAATATCTTAATTATATTTACTCCTCATTTTATTTTTTTTATATTTTCCTAATTCATTAATTTTAAATTATTTTAAACATTAATTATTTATTCTAATTCATTAAATCCTCATTTTATATTTCCTGTTTCATTTAACTTTTAAATATCTTAATTATATTTACTCCTAATTTTCCTCACTTAAATTATTTTAAATCTTATTATTCTATTTCATTAAATCCTAATTTTTATTTCATTAATGTTTAATATCTTAATTCATAATTATATTTACTCCTTATTTTAATTTTTTAAACCTTAATTGTTTATTCTAATCATTAAATCCTCATTTTATATTCCTTTCATTAATTTTTAAATATCTTAATTATATTTACTCATTTTTCCTAACTTTAAATATTGTTTTAAATCTTAAATCCTATTTCATTAATGTTTAAATATCTTAATTATATTTACTCCTTATTTTAATTTTATATTTTTCCTATTCATTAATTATTTATTCTAATCCATTAAATCCTCATTTTATATTTCCCATTTCATTTTTAAATTCATTAATTATATTTACGCCTAATTCATTAATTTTAAATCTTAATATTTCATTAATTACATTTATTCCTATTTCATTATTTTAAGACTAGTGTTATTGAATTGGAGATGACTGATCTGAGAAATGGTATATGGATTTGTATTTTAACCCATTCGTCTTTGTATACATGCTTAGTCACTGCTAATATGTCATTAAAATGTATCTGAGAATTCGTCCCTCCCATCACTTCTGCAGGGGTTGTGGTGTTGCTGCATTAAAGGATGTACAGAACCCTGCGTATTTGCTATCACTAGAAAGGCTTTTACCCTCAGAGTTGTCGGGGGCGGTTCTTCAGGATGTCCATGCCGTGTAAATGTAATTACTAAATCATGTGTTTGTTATATCTTTTATAGTCTCAAATGTTGAACAGAGCGCATTCGAGGCCATCGACCGTTTAAGTACATATTATGAGAATTGTTTTTCATAAATGTTTACATAATTTTATGATGATTATAATTGTATACTAAATGTACAATTTTTTTCAGTAGCAGGCAGTCCAGCATTATAGGACTCGACGACGGTAAAATATTACTATTATCTACAGATACTACATTTTATTTCTGTTCATGCTAAAATCTAACTTTAATTTATTTTTTATTTTTTTATAGAATTGCCCGCATTGGTCACACTTCCCGGCTTCATTGACCTTACCGCGGACGATTTTGAGGAAACCTCCACAAACGAGTCATCAAGGGTTAGGAGACGGGGTCACCATTAATTTTTGTCAAACGCCACCACAGGAACAATAATATCCAGCAGCGACGCGGTAGATCTAGCGTTGGAAGCTACGGGCAACCGGGCCAAGCTCAGCGGTCCCCTCCAAAGAGAGGCGTTGCGTCAGTGGATCGAGTCAGGCGTCCGATGGTAAGTTTTGACTCATCCTTATTATTTCAAATTAATATTCCATTCATTTAAAATGATGTGTTTATAAAGAATACCTGCTGCTAGTCAAAATGCTGTATGTGCAATTAATGGTCAAACTTTAATTTGAGTTTTGGTTTATATTTCTAAACAGATATCCGTGTTGGACCCGCTGACGACCCGCTGACGTGGACGGAATCGCAAGTGAAAGAGTGGGACTCTTCATCTTTTACCAGTGATCGAGACGATCCGTGGACAGTGAGAGGTAGACAAACTCCGTATTCATTTCGCGAAGCGTCTGAAGGAGAAGAGGGGGACGACGAAGGAGAAGAGGTGTTCGAAGAAGAGGAAGACAAAGGAGAGGAGGAAGAGCGAGGGGATACCCCTAGGAATCACGAGCGTGCTGATTTTAACAATTTTGTTACTGTCTTCAACGAAGAACGTACCAGAGCAGCGGAGGAACGCGCCAGAGCAGCAGAGGAACGTGACAGATCGGCACGGGAGATAGGATTTCTTCACCACAGACTGGACTTGTTGGAAGCTCGTCGTGAACAGGAAAACGAGAGATCAGCAGGTAAATTTGCTGCGCTGCACAATAGGTTTGATGGACACGGTGTCGGACTGCGTGAAATAATAGACATTATCCAAAGAATGCAGAGAAATGCTGACGAACATTATGCCCGAGTTGAAAGATTAGAAATTGAACAGATGAGAGAGAGACAATTAATTGTGAGTCTGCTTAGCGCCGTAGTCGCTGCACACTCCCGAAGATAGACGCATTACAGTTCAGCAGTATTTTTCATTTGATTATACATGTAAATGTGGTTTCTTTATTCTCAACCGTTATGCTATGATGTCTACCTTTCTGCTTTGAATGCTTGATTCCGATGTTTTATCTTTATCATTTTGCGATATTACATATTCTGTTTGTTACTTTTGATCTAAAAAAAATTAAAAATTAAAATGGATACAGAGAACTGTTTTTTCCACAGCCGAGACACGTAGCAGTCATCCAGACCAATCTCTCTCAGAGGTGTTACAAAGCCTGCTTGAAACGCAAACCGTGAGTACCCAAAACATGTGTGACAGTTTGCAGCATTTGCTAGACATGTATTCAGATCGTGTAGAAACATCTTTTGACGATGATGCACCGCTACATCAGACTTCAAATTTGGAACGTTTAGAAGCAGCAATTGAACGGTATCCAAATATTAATTTGTCAGAATGGTTACAGGAATTATTAAACATAATACAAGACGGCGGAGGATTAAATTATAGTCGTGGAGCAACATTTAATGGGGACACTATTGATACAATCAGCAGCCATCGTCTAGCATTGCGGCTCTCCCTACAGATACTGTCGGATCAGCAAACAATACAATATCATCCGATCAACCTGCGGGTACGTCAGCGCTACCGCATTCAGACATTGATACGCTGATTCGGGAGGGCGGCCTGATTAACGGCTATCATGTTTTACCGCGTCCGCGTTTCAATAGCGTGCAATTGCGACGGCTCATGAATCTGAGGGAGATTAACTCTACAGATTTGGCGGCGTACCACATTTTTTTGCACGATGCTTTTGACGAAATAGTCTCCCATGCTCGAGATATTGGTGGCGAAGCATGTGTAATCAATTTAACCCTTTCAGCCCCTACGTTAAAATCACCAGTTTCTGCTGTTTTAACAGATGGAAATAATTACTCCGTCAACATATTTACCGACCAAATCGCAAAGGTTTTACAGAGTAGCGATAGATTGATGTCAGATTATTCCGTCGAAATCGAAGCTAATGTAGCCATGAATCGACAAGGAGGAGGGCATCGTCGTAAACTTACGGATTTAGCTCTGGATCAGGTCATCAAACGGAAAAAAATGACGCTATTTTGTCCGACAAACGTTTCAAACAATTTATGCTTCTCTATCTGTCTAGCACGTTTTCTTAATCCACAATTACCCGAGAATGAGTTAGAAAGAACTGCGGTGACCATCCATAACAGTGCCGGCTTCTCAATTCAAAAACAAATTGGTTTCGACAACATACGGGCTTTTGAATCCCTTCTAGACATTAAAATAGTGTTTTTTTTTACAGGACGAGCGTGGGGGGCTTAGAAAAATACAAAAATCACGATGACCCCCACCCTAAAACAGTATGTCTTTATTTGCAAAATAATCATTTCTATATGATTCTGAATTTGACTGCGTTCATCGGAGCCGATTACGTGTGTGAATTCTGCTACAAGGGTTACTCGAATCGTAGAGACCATCATTGCAAACGCATCTGCAACGTGTGTTTTGATGGGGAATGTTATAATCATCATTGTTTGCGGTTTTGTAAGTCGGGTTACTGTTATGAAATGCACAAAAAAAACCACCCCCCCGGGGCTGAAAATCCTGCGTGCGACGTTATAAAATATTGCAAGCTATGCAATAGGCGATATGTAGTCACAGGTCAGACCAAAAAGCACGAATGTGCGGTCCATCGATGCGTGCATTGTAACGAAGATTTGCCTGACCAGGGGTCGTACAATTGCTTCATACAACCCATTCCACCCAAGGACCCTTGCAATAAATAAATTTTTTACGACTTTGAAACGCAATATGTAAATGATCGGCATCAAGCGAATTTTGTCTGTGCCATCACTTTTAAAGGTGAGAAATTTGTAGCCAAAGGACTTGACTGTATAGCGAAACTAATCGCCCGGTTTAGACAACCTCGATACGAGGGATACTGCTTCATAGCTCATTATGCGTCCAGATTTGACTCCTTTCTAATTCTGGAGTATTTTTGCAAGGCTGGGCTTACTCTCAATGTTATAATGCAAGGATGTAAATTAATCTTCATGTACGATGAAGAATATAGCCAGTGATACATCGATAGCTACACGTTCATACCGATGGCCCTGTCTAAGATGCCCGCGGCACTCAATTTGACTACGCGAGAAAAAGGGTATTTTCCGCATCTTTTCAATAGACCGGAAAATGCTAAATACCGGGGGAAGTACCCCAATAAAAACTTCTACAACTATGGAAACATGTCTGATAAAGATCAGGTAAGTTTGATGCATGGTACAATAGCGTCAAGGGTGAAATCTTTGATTTCAGGAAGGAGCTGTATGACTACGGTGTAAATGATGTCGTCTTACTGCGTGAGGCGTGCATGAAATACAGAGAGGCGTTCATTGAATGCACAGGGCTCGACCCGTTCAACTCAACGACGCTTGCCGGCTGTTGCATGGCTGTCTTCAAAACCCATTATCTCGAGAAAGATACGCTAGCTCTGACGCATAATAACGCTTACGTCCGCCAGAGTAAGACTTACTCAAACGCATCGGTCGAATGGCTCGAGTATGTAAAAAAGACTCGAAACGTTGACATTCACCATGCTGTTAACCACGGCGAGGTGTCGATTGGTTGTTACTTTTTAGATGGATTCTACGAGGAGGGAGAGTCGAGATACGGGTTCGAATTTAACGGTTGCATTCACCATGGACATTCGTGTCGCTTTGAAGCCCATCAGCGACATCCTATGTCAGGGGTGACTTATGCGGAACTCAGGAGACAGTTTGACGAAAAGGTTGAAATTTTACAGAATACCTACGGTTTGCAAATCGAGGTTCTTTGGGAATGTGAATGGGGGGAAATGAAGCGGTCTGATCCTTCTGTGAAGGAATTTATGAGTACTTATTCGGCGCCCGAGAGACTGAAGCCGAGAGAGGCGTTGTTTGGGGGACGAACTAACGCTTATAAACTGTATCACAAAATGGTTGAGGGCGAGAGAATAAGTTACGTAGATTTTACGAGTTTATATCCTTTCTGTCAGGCTAGGAAAAGCTACCCGATCGGACACCCTCAAATTATTTTCAAAGATTTTGAACCGATTGAAAATTATTACGGTATCGTCAAAGCTAAAGTTTATCCGCCTCGTAAATTGTTACACCCGGTTCTCCCGTACAGATGCGGCGGTAAACTGATGTTTCCATTATGCGGTAAATGTGCACACGCTCAAAACCAGACAACAGACTGTACCCACGCCGATGAAGAGAGAGCGCTCAGGGGTGTTGGGTCAGTATCGAGCTTTGAAAGCGATTGAAGGGTTACGTTAGTGCAGCGATTGCGGAGGTTTGGCATTTCCCCACACGGTCAGACACATTATTTCGTGAATACGTAAAGACGTTTTTTGCCTGAGCAACAAGCGTCTGGTTACCGTCAATGTTGTCACTGATCCGACAAAGAGTCTTATATACGCGAATATTATGAAAAGAGGGTATTCGCCTTGATCCCGAAAAGATCACTCACAACCCTGCGCAGAGGGCTATCATAAATTATTGCTGAACAGTTTATGGGGGAGGTTCTCCATGCGCGAAAATTGGCTTATACCGAGCTTGTGAACGATCCTGAAGATTTCACCAGAATTGTTTTTGCCGAAATCGACACGCTGTCTTATTTTACTTTTGTCTCGGATGACGTTGCTCTAGTCCAACATCGACCCTCAAAAGGGGATGTTCATCAGACTCGTGACATTAACGTGTTTGTAGGTGCCTTTACAACGGCTCATGCGCGGCTTGAGTTGTACGAGCTCATGGATAAACTCGGTGACCGATTGTTATATTCCGACACCTACAGTGTTATTTTTGTCTCTAGGAGGGGGACTGGGACCCCCCTCTAGGAGATCATCTGGGGAGCTGACGAATGAAATAGACGGAGATTATATAACAGAATTTTGCTCTAGCGGTCCCAAATCTTACGGATACCGCACGGCCAAAGGTAAAGTGTGCATGAAAGCTAAGGGTATAACGTTAAACGCGAAAAATTCCCAAGCTATTCGTTTGGAGAGTCTCATTGGTCTGGTTAACAACTATGTGACATCGCGTGACAGCTCGCAATGCATCCTGGCCCATACTGAAAACATTGTGAGAAATAAAAAGACTCTTACTCTGCACAACAAATCAGTCGTTAAAAGGTTTAAGGTGGTGTATAATAAACGGAGACTTTTACCCGATTTCACCACTCTTCCTTATGGCTACTGATTCAATGCTACACAGGGGCCTTCGGGATGCTTCTGATTTTGATTTCAGACTTCAGCATCCATTCTCAGCGGTAATCAGTGGACCTTCTATTCAGGGAAAAGTTATTTGTAAAAAGTCTGTTGGAAAAATGGCATGAAACTGATTTCTAAAAAAATTGAAACATAGTGTATATTTATAGTTGCTGGCAACCACTGTATAATGAATTGCTTAAACTGTATGACATTAAATTTGTGGAAGGAATACCCCAGAGTCTCAGTGATGATGATTTATTACCCGTCAACAAGACAAATCTTTTGATTTTGGACGACCTTATGAACGAAGTGGGTGGAAACAAACAGGTCGAAAAGGTTTTTTACTCAATTTGTGCATCATCGTAATCTTAGTGCTATTTAGATTGTGCAGAATTTATTTGCCCAAAGGTAAATCCAGTAGAACCATCAGCTTGAACACAAATTATATGATTTTGACTATAAAGCAAAAACTCCGGAGCATTTCCGTCTCAGAACAGGATTGCTGTCCGACCATCAAGTGGTTTATCTCCAGAAAAAACGAAGAACGTGATCAGTCATCATGTCCGCAAGACTTTGTAAACATCTACCATTGTTGAAACTGATACATAAAGCTACACCTAAACAACGTCAGCTTATTTTACAATCGGCGTCCGACAAACTCATTTTAACATTGTGCGAAGTAGCTCTTAACATTCTCTATGGGACGATTCCTGTCAACCGACAGCAGTACCAAAAACTGAGAAGGAGAAAAAAGGAAATTAATTTCGTAGTCGATAAAAAAATCGGTCTATCTGCTAAGAAGAAAGTCTTTAATCAGACTGGAGGATTTCTTTAAAAATAACCTTGCTTATCGCGTGGGTCACGTCATGAACGCTCGGATAGTACCCGCCGGCTATTTGTATCTTCCTTGATACAGAAAACCCCGATAGTTCTTTAAATGGTGCAGAGGAAGTTTTAGGTTGTAAATGTTTAGGGACTGGTGCGGGGGCAGTGTTTAGGGCGAAAATTCCATCGTCATCATTAAGAGGGTACCAACTTCTAGGATAATTCAATTTCAACGAGCGCAACCTCCCATTTACCTTTCAAGTTTATAGGACTCGCTAACCTTGTTCTGTAACTAGAGATACGATTTTCCGGATAAACCGACAAAGAAGCGTTGCACGGCAGCGTAATGTAGAATCCGCTGTCGTCCATGGTACCCCGTTTACTCAAATGATCAATTCCTGTATGCGTTCATGTGTTTTAAGGCGATTGCAGGTCCACCAGAGTTTTTTTGTCTACATAACTATTAAATTTTGACGGCCATCCTAACCATTTCACTAAGACAAGTGTAGATCGCCCCTGTTTTTTCTCCCCTAAAATCTTTTCCACCTTAAATGCTTTGTTTTTGCTCACGATTATTTTTTGTAACTCTTTTTCATAAAAAAACTCCGTCGATGACCTCCCCGTCATAATCAGACAGTCTGTAAACAGGAGGCTGGTGTGGAATGCATGAGGATATTGTGAAAAATTCTTCTGTGTAGTTCTGTTCATATCCTTTGGTGAACGGTCCTCTCACTTTAGAAATTCGAACAACGTCTCCGACTTTATATTTAAATACGGCTTTTTAATTCTTCTTTATATCTCCGTACAGATTTTGAAACACCAGAGCCTCATTTTCTTTGTTGACGTCCACCGGTCTCATCCTAATACTGCGATGATAACTCGTGTTGTAGCCCTGCAAGATATCTTGTAAAACATCCACATAACGTCGGGAATTTGTAGCTGTTAAATATCGCCACATTCTACTTTTTAGCGTTCTATTAAAACGTTCCACAACACTGGCTTTCAAATCGGTAGCTGTTGCGAAATGTTTAATGTCATGCTTTTTCATTAAATCTTGAAAACGCTTGTTAAAAAACTCTGTCCCCTGGTCCGTCTGCAATTTCTGCGGCACACGTCCATCTCCAAGGATAGACTCGAACGCTTTAGTCACCTCGGGCCCGCTCTTATTCTTTAACACTCGAGCCCATGCATACTTACTAAACACATCGATGCATGTTAGCAAATATTTATTATTATTATTGTCCTTGGAATAGGCAGACATGTCCACGAGATCCGCTTGAAACTGGGTATCCACTCCGTAAACTACGACTCTATTGCATTTGTAATTTATAGGGGCTGTTCTGTGTAATGTGTACGCGTCTTTCCCAGCCAACCACTCCGAAACCTCTTTATCAGTTAGACGTATTCCACTATCCTTTAATACAGACTCTTTTAATCGTTTTTTACCACCTAAAGAACCAGGGTTGGATGGAGTGTAATAAGCTTTTTTCATGAGCTCCGACATGTTGTCGTTTCAACCCACACAAAAGAATAAGACATACACGTGGGAGAATCAATCTTTTATTAAAAAGTATTAAACAGGACACATAAAGACATAATACCATAGGTAATAAAAGAAAAATTGAGAAGGCAATTACATAATGACTGCACACTCTAAATAAGAATACATCAAAATGCTCTACACTCTAAGTTAACGTTATAAGATGACCGCATGCTCTAAGTAAGAAAAGTAAAAAAATGTAAAAAAAAAGATTAGTGATAGTCTAGCCAGAAAAGAAATTCGCGGTTTGACTTCCAATCATGGTCTAGGACATAGTTCCCCGTTGTTTCAACAATAGCAGTTATGGTGCCAGAATCAACATTATGGAATCTAGCTAATTCCACACAAACATCTGCTACATACGTGTAGATACAGAGGATGTCGCTGATGCGAAAGCTTCGTTACTTTGTGTTATCACCTCCAGAACATTTCTTATCGTATCGCAATATGGTACAACCCCTTTAACACATATGTTTTTCAAATCCTCCCATGAATGAGATACTCCTCTTATATGCTCACTGTATTTCCTGAATTTTGATTCGCGGGAGGGATCATTCTCATCATCTTCATAAGTAGGATCATCATACGTTTCGAGGGCCTCATCAATCAAATTTTCCAATAACGCATTCATCTGTCTTCTGTAATGACCTTTAAACAGAGTTTCTGCAATGCTCCTTTGGCTACATACGGCACCCATGGTAGTGGAGTCTTGCTCAGTCTCCATTCACAAAAGAGAATCCCTCCCAGAGGTCAACGGTCTCGTTGACTACCTTCTCGCTGGATTTGTCCAGAAGTTTCTCCTTGATTTCTTGCAGCTTGGTGATGATGAACGGCTCGTCTTTTAATTCATGCAGAATAGCTCCGGCGGCTCCTTGAATTAGCTGAGGATGAGACTTTAACCCACACCGGCGTAGTGCGTAGGCTATGATGGTTCTGAGATAGGGTTTAAAAAGTCTGTTGGTCAGTTCGTCAAAGTGAGTATCGAAGTAGTATGTCGGGGGCTCAAACAGGCAGGAATGTTGTAGCTGGCTCGGATGATTTATACCGCAACCTTCGCAGTCCTCCTTCTGTTTATTGCTGATGAGGTGCTGCAGTAGTTCTACGATTGTAGCTTTTACGATTTTGAATCCAATGTCGGTGAAGCAACCGTCAGGAGTGTCGAGAGCCTTTTCAGCGTTGTAGATGTACTTTCACCGTGGTCAGTCAGGAAACTCAGGTTGCGTTGTCCAAGCTCACTGCAGAATTTATCTAACCAACGCTTATCGGAGTCAGATGAACAGGGATTGTCTGTCAGAATATGGCTAGTACCGTTGTCATCAGGAGGGTCAAACCCGTAGTCGAAAGAGACTCCGCAGCTGCAGATGTGAGCACGCTCTGAAGTATCGTGTTGAGCCATGGCTTATAAAGACCTTCTGAGGATATGGGTGGGTCATGCTGATGGTTATAAATGCCTGTAGTGAATGGGCGGGACGGCAGAGCATACGTGCTGCTGGCGCGCATCTCTTTGTGTTGAATAGTTGTACTCTAACTTCATTGTATCATCCGCATGTCGCACCACTTAACATTTTGTTTATTTTTAAGAAATGGAGCTCAGCATAGTCAATCACACCACTTGAACAAAAATTGCATCTCATACATCATGATGTTCATCATGTAGGATAACCCCACCACGCTCTCTGAGCTTTGTCTGTCTTTGCAACAGAATATGTAGACGCACTCATCCTGCTCTTATTATGTGATCACCAACCGATAGCGATAGCGAACATCCGGAGTTATCCCGTCCCACTCAGCGATGTACAAAGGCTCCTCTCCACAGTCATTCAGATCTTTCCAGACGCGGGTGTAAAATAAAGTCAGTCTTTAACAGGAAACATCAGACAGGGGTCTTCTTCAGGTATAAATTCCCCGGTACTGTCGGTGGTGTAGAGCGTAATGACTCGGACTCCTTATTGATATGTAACCAAATACACGGTTACTATTCATTACAAATTCTCTCTCACACAGTTCTTACTGTCGTGGAGAAACTTTGTTAAATAGACTATCCATGTGGTTTTCTTCGGAGCCAAGTCAGGCTTTCTTCCATCTCTTCGTTTTTCCATTCTGTCTCAGGCATTTTAGGTGAGTTTAAACTACCCATGTTTCTCATACTCCTTTTCTGCGAATACACAACGGCCTTTTATTTTATACCCTCCTATGTGCTGGAATGCGGATGTCTGCTTAACACATGTGTGACCCTCAACCCCGGAAATCAACCCTAATGATTCCAATTTGCACGGTCATACTTCAAAAATTATCAATTTGTTCCACATCATTAATGACCTACAGGCAACATCTGAGGTATTTCAAAAATCCCGGGAATCAATGGACACATTCATACCCCATGTCAAAGTAAACCTTGGAGGGAGGGTAATATCCCGAGGTCTAATATCATAACTCATAAGGTCATAAGGTATAAAGGTCAGGTCAGAGGTTAGAGGTCACGATCCATCAAATAAAAGTGACAGGTCGTCCAGGGTAATTACTACTAAAGGCCTACTTGAAAAAGATAAAACGATTAAAATATGATGAGTTGAAAAAGAAGCTTAGGAGTTTAGAACTAAAACACAGAAAGTACTAATGATCAGAATTGATTGGACAAATAACAGCTATTAAAAATATAAATGATATGATACACGAGGAGATAGAGAAAAATTTACGATTTTCAAAACAGACTTTTTACGAATCTGGTCCAAAAGCCACAAGAATTTTAGCAAGGCGCCTTCGAAAGCAACTGAAGCACTCGATTACCAAAATTAGAGACCCTTTAATTGATAGTGTAACTACGACACTAATCAAATTCATAAAATCTTTGAAAATTACTATCAAACATTATACACTTCCTCAAAACCAGTGAAAGAAAGTGTTATTACACAGTATTGGCAGAATTAGACCTGCCTTCCCTTGGATTTTTACAAAATGATGCTTTAACTGCCTCTATTAATCGAAAAGAATTGGACGCAGCTATTGGAAAGCTGAAAACTAACAAATGCCAGGTAGCGATGGGTTTCCAATGAGTGGTAAAGATTTTCAAGAGAGCTTGCGCCCGTTCTGCTGGAGTCTTTTAATTGGACTCTGAGTAGAGCAGAGATACCGCCATCATGGAGAGAAGCTGTAATATCTGTCCTCCCTAAGGAGGAAAAAATACGGATACTGTGAGTCATATCGCCCGATTTCAATACTAAATGTGGATTACAAACTCTTTACCTCTATAATCTCTAAAAGAATGGAGAATTATTTTATAGATTTGATCCATGAGGATCAAACAGGATTCATTAAAGGCCGTCAAACTCATGACAGCATAAGACGAACGCTGCATGTCATAGACCAAGCCAGGAAACAACAACTACGTTTTGCTTTAGTCAGCCTCGACGCGGAGAAAGCCTTTGACCGGGTCAGCTGGCCCTTTTTATACAAGGTACTCGAGCGTCTCGGCTTTAACAACCAATTTATGAGGTGTATTCAGTCACTGTATGATAGTCCGAGAGCCAGGATTAAAATTAACGGACACCTAACTGATAGCTTTCAACTGTTTAAGACTGTTGTGTTGCCTCAGTCCAGCGCTCTTCGCATTATACATAGAGCCCTTGGCACAAGCTATTAGGCAAAATGAAGAGCTTAGGGGCATTACTATTGGAAATACTGAGCATATAATTGGACTTTTTGCGGATGATATTATCACCTACCTCCAAAATCCAGATGTAAGCCTCCCTAAACTTATGATCTTGTCAGAATTTGGGCAGTTGTCTGGCTATCACTTAAATATTACTAAAACACAAGTTCTGACCATTAATTACTCACCCAATAAATCCATACGACAATTATAAACTTAAATGGGAAGCTAAAAGTTGAAGTATCTAGGTGTATTTATCTCCCAAGATCTAGACGATTTGTTCAGTTTGAATTTTGTGAAACTTATTGATTCTATACAGAAAGATATGAAGTGCTGGGCAATGCTGATATTAGACTTCAATGCTAGAATGGAAATAGTGAAAATGAATCTGCTTCCCAGATTTCTGTATCTTTTCATGTCATTGCCCATCAGGATTGCTGACTCGCATTTTAATGCTTGGGACCGGCTAATATCACGATTTATTTGGTCAGGGGCAAGACCAAGGATAAAATTTAAGACACTTCAGATCGATAAAGATCATGGCGGTTTAGCCCTTCCAAATCTGAAGGATTATTATTACGCATCTCAAATGAGATATATGGTTTTGGTGTTCCCCAGAAACCGAGGCTCGATGGAGACTGATTGAACTATCCCAGGGACAGAGCCAACCTCAAACCCGTTTAGGTGGTAAAGTTATCTCAAATAAAGATGGAAATCGTATAGTTGAAGACACACTATTCATTTGGAAAGAGATTGTAAATAAGTACAAATTGACTAATGATATTAAACTTTTGATCTGGCCCTCCTGCAACCCGAGTTTTCGACTAGGTGAAATAGACTCTTCATTCTTGAGTTGGAAAGATCGAGGCCTCATGGCACTGTGTCAGTTTTTAGATGGCAATACATTCAAAAAATTCGAACAACTTAAGAGTCAATACAAACTGGAGAACAGAGATCTTTTCAAATATTTTCAAGGCGAGACATTTCTACAACAGTGAAATAAGAAAAGGTATCTCTCCTGAGGGTAATGACATTGTTAAAGTCTTTAGTGATGCTTATAAGTTCTTGCCAAGTAAAGCTGTCTCTAAATTGTATAAAGCACTGCAGAAACAAAGGGAAATAATACATTGTATAAAGTCGAAATGGGAAAAGGAATTATGTATGGAAGTGTCAGAGGGTGATTGGCTTTCAATGTGTGTGACACACAGACATCTACTAGTTCTAAAAGATGGAGGGAATTTGGGTGGAAGAGTTTGGTTAGATTTTTCATTACACCTCATATTATTAATAAACAAAGGGGTGAACAACAGCAATGCTGGCGACAGTGTGGACATCGGAACGCCAATCACTCTCATATATTTTGGATGTGCCCAAAGTTAGAACAATTCTGGGACAGTATCCTTTAATACTGGAAGGATAATGGGTTATGTCATCCCTAAAGACCCTAGGATTTTCTTATTAGTTCTTCTACCTGGTGAGGTGGTCCAAAAAGAAGACACTTATCTTTTTAAAATTCTAATGATTGCATGTAAAAAAGCTATCACTGGGTCTTGGTTAAAGATTGACCCACCTCGGACTGATCAGTGGAAAGAAATAGTGGAGGAGATACACTCAATGGAGAAGATGACATACTTTCTACGTATCAAAGGACACATATATAATAAGTGCTGGTCAAAATGGTTCACATATAAAGAAGCAGAACAATTTAATATTTTATTTTAGTATTTATTTCGCTGTTATATAATTTATAGTGCCCCTTGTCCTTTGTCCTTGTATGTTGTGTTGTAATTAAGAAAAGCCAAATAAAGAGTTTTAAAAAAACAAAAAAAAAAAACAGAAGAGTTTCTGCCTGATATTAATGTAGCGCCCCCTATGCCCTGATTGTAACCAGGGCAGCGCACCGGGTTCTTAAAGTGTCTCTCGACTATGCACTAATGCTATCCTCCCCCTATGTAAGCTAAGAAATGTCACTGTATAATGACTCCAATCAACACAAATAGGTATATAACAAAATTAACCTTTAGGTTTATTTATACTAGTAAAATAAATAAATAAACGTGTAAATATATGTTTAAATGTCAAATGTTCAATAAACTTCAAATTAAACCATACACTTGTCTTCTGTCTTTCTTTTCCTTTGAGGAAAATATGCAATCACTTCAAATAATCAATTATGATAGATCAACACTTCCTTAAAGGATTAGTTCACTTTTAAATAAACTTTTCCTGATAATTTACTCACCCCCATGTCATCCAAGATATCCATGTCTTTCTTTCTTCAGTCGAAAAGAAATTAAAGTTTTTGATGAAAACATTCCAGGATTTTTCTCCATATAGTAGACTTGAATGGGCACCAGTGGCGCCTGCAGCTGTACGGCTGTACGCACTGTGCGTACCATGAGAGGGCGCTAATTAATGCCGTTTTTTTAATTAATTTATTTATTTTTACATAATTTTTAAAATGATTATTAAATTATCTGTATACTCTCGCGACATATTGAGAAAGCATGAGAGATAATAATAACAAATAATTGAGACATTTGCCAAAAGGCCTAAACCTAATGAGGCAAATATTACTCCTCCGCCCGGAGTCGAGACCGCAGTCTCATCGGCACCTGAGCCCGGGCAACTCCAAACCAAGCCCCACTCTCTTTCATCGGATGATGCAGATCCAGCTGCCAGCTGCTCAGCCTTCTCGCATGGAACCGTGACCCTCCAACAGCAACCTTCAGTTCCTCCCAGCCCACAGGTACCTGCTGCTAGCTGCCCGGTTACGATAAATGACATAGCAGATCTCGGAACATTTAAAGCGGATGAGCTTAAATTGGCCACTGATTCCGTTAAACCCACCCAGAGACTGGGTCGCTACGTCAAGATCCATTTTTGGGAAACAAAGAAAAATCCCTGATGAGTTTTTCAATGAGACTTTATATCCAACATTGAGGTACAGCATATCACAGGATGGCCTGCATACTTTTCTCCTCTGGCGAGATGACTCTCAGGACAAAGCCATTCAGTGACTGGAGTAACGTAAAAAAATCGTCACAAAGCACCTGTCCACTCAAGCACATCAGGTCGCTCAGTTACGTGCTGCAGATTTTCTACATGTGTGTACAGGAAAGAAGCAGTCAATTTGTGCAGCGTTAGATCGTTCCCACCAAGACACAACAGAACGCAACAAATATGGTGTCAAAACAATAATTGATTTAATTGCTGTTTGCGGACAGCAAAATGTACCTCTTAGAGGTCACACAGACGAACGCAGCAATTTCCATGCATTTCTTAACTTTCGTGCAGATGGTGATGCAACCTTAAAACAGTATTTGCAGCTTGCACCTTCAAACACAAATTACCGTAATTCTTAACGAAACAGTGCTTTAAAATGTAGTTTACAACTGAAACACATAATATCAACATGTACATAAGCATAAATGATGTACTCCCATCTAATGTATTCCAAATTAACCCTTCTCATGAATTAGATATTATTTACTCAATAATAACTTGTTTATTTTACCCAGCATTAACCCATTCTGTTGTTAACTCAACATAATGATAACCCTACCTGGGTTACATTAACATTTCACACAACTTTAATTACATGTCCAGTAAAATAACTTCCCTGATCAGATCCCATATGATCTAACGCTCCCAGAGATGAGTTTGCTAACACTTGTCCACTTTCTCTGTGGTTTTGTTGCAAAGGAAAATCAAAACTTGTACCTCCCATTGTCACTGGGTTACAGATCAATAGAATCAAATTTTAATTCCTGTTTTGATCTTGAATGGGTTAGCCTATTCAAGATATGACAATCAGGTTGATTATTTTAGTTGTTAAATACCGGGCATTGTAATTTTTCTCATTAAAGATTCTTGCACAGATAGAAGATAAAGAAATTCTTTCCCATTAGTTTGATTTACTCCTTCCATTTTTCTTTCCTAACAATTTATTTAATGCAATTGTGAGCACATTGTAGCCTTATGGCAATTCTATGCTTATGTACATGGTGTAACTGCAGTTATATGGGAGATAGTCGAGTGTTCCACTTAGGAGACAAATTCAACACAGACACACATACAACTTGAAATTGTTGTACAATTTCAGTACTAGTTATTCCAACTTACACAAGACACATGGTCTAGAATGCATAGCATCTACAACCTTAAACCGCATCACTTACAGTAAGGCAGTCATGTGTTTTAAAGAATAAATTCAACTAGTCTAGGTGCACATCAGGGGCGTTTCCTCCGAGTAGGCAAGGGAGGCAGTGCCTCCTCAAAAAAAATAGGATAAGAAAATAATCCATATTACAGATAAAACAACACAAATATGAAAAATTATGACATTAAAAACAGCGCAAGTCATGCGTATTTCTTAAGGAACACTGCCCAACAGCGACACCCACAGGTAAAGGTACACAGAGGAGTCATGCTTTACAGTCTATGGAGTCGTGCCTCCCTTTCCTCTCACAGAAAACCATTTAAAATCATCAGACCCCCGGCGTGCGGTGGGTTTTGTGGGGGGTAATTGAGAATGAATGGGGGAAAGTCACGTGAGAGGAGGCAATGTCTCCATCGTGCTATGATTGGATGTAATTGGTTGTGATTGGATATGATTGGCTTGTGCGATAAATCCCGCCTCTCGTTGACGTGTGCGTTCCGCGTGTCAGTTTGACTGAACAAATAATGGCGTCAATCGGAAGACTAATTGAAAAGTAAGTAAACAGATCACAGTTAGATATCACCGCTTTATGTCACGTCAAAATCAAACTTGAAATGGACTGAAAGCTTGATGACTGCGGGGTTTTTAGTGCAATCAGTTTGGTGAAATTAAAAATACAATTCGTGTCTGTGACAGACGGTGTTTAAGGAGCATGACTGATGATCCAAAATATCCTAGGTTGACAATTAAAAAGAAAAACTGCAATACACAAATAAAATATATTGTTTTTATTATTATTGCCTTCAGTTATTATTTTGGAATGAATGTAGAAATGCTTAAAACACTAAATTGATGAGGCTGACTTGGTTCTGAGAACATTACATTGTCAATATAAAATTACAAAATAGAATTGTATTTTGTTTCTTTTTTTTCTTTTTTGGTGTACTATAAAGTAATGTTTATTTAACAAGGAAGATGTGTCAACTTTAAGAGTAATGCACATGAATTTACATTGATTCATAAAAAAAAATGTGCCTCCTCATTTCAGAACACCACTGCACGCCACTGGTGCACATGTAGCACAAACAACTAGAATGTGTGTTCTGTGAGAACAATGTGTCTAACACAATTACAAATTTGAATCCTTCCATTGATTCCTCATAATTCTTTCAGCACTAATAGTGCTCCCAGCTTCTGTCTTCATTCTAGTTCCATCTTACTACATTCTAATTCCTTCTATTCTTCTCCAAAATCCTTTCTTCTTCCAAACCATTGCTTGAATGAGATTAAAGGCCAACCCTTGCCATTATAATATAATATATATCATAATGTGATCATAATATACATTATATTATATTAAAATAGTATAAATTAAAAATAATTTTATTTGCTGGTATAAAGAGGGTCTTGGCTGAGTAATTTTTCCCAGAGTGACTTGTTATCACCTCACTGATCTTTTAGAAGGCATCTGGCCCCGCAGCTACAGCTGTGATGGCATTGCATTGTGTTCACATTGTGTCAACAGGCTAAACTGGAAACAGTTATAGACTTTGATGCTGTGAATATTGGGTTAGATCATTTGCTCAATTTTAAGATTTTTGTGACTACAGTATAGAATTGGACACAATTTTCTTATTTTTGGGCTAAGATGTTATTAATTACATTCTCCTGAGAATCTGTTTGGATATGAAAAGAAGGGTTGGACAAACACAGGTTTGATTGAGAGCACAAAGATTAATTGTTGGTCTGTTTGTTTTTTTCAGTCTCTTTTGAGACACTGAACAACATACAAGAGTGCAGTAATTTTTTAAGTTCTGAACTAAGACCAAGGTAAAAGATATGTTTTATAAGACTGAGCCTTAACCAGTGCTGTTTACACCATTTATGACATCAGCCGTAAACCTTCTTAGCACCTCTTGAACACTTACAAAATGATGTGATTCATCTTATTCTTTGGCTAAATTTCTTTTATGAAACAAAGACAAACTGAGCATGTCCTCTGAATGGGTGAAACCCTCAGGCTTGGTTACAAGTCTCTCAGTGACATAATTATCATTATACACATCAGTTTTAACATTTTGTGTATTTTCCCAGTTGCAGTCTCTAGGACTTCTGCATGGCAGCAGTTCTCCAGGACTGAGACAGAATTATACCCAAATCTTTTCTTTTGAAAATTTTTAGTTTCACAACATTGTTTTGTCCAGCTTTACATTTCACACACAAAAGACTCCAGGGAGAGATTTTGTCCCTTGTTTTCTTTTTTGCTTTATCAATTCACAAGATTTTTTCGCAACGTGACCATTTGCTTATTTTCAGTGTTGCAACGTCGTTGCAGCAAGGCAAATAAACATGTAGCTGGGCATTCTTTACCTCAAAATTATAGGTTTCAATTTACAGTCCTCTGTTGAATACCAGAATAAAATTTGGATGATGTTATTCCAATTTAAGGTCAATCTCTTGTTGCTTAGGCAAACAAGGAGATCTTTAAAGTTTAAAGCAAGGGATATCATTTCTCATCTACGCTGCCGCTATCATGTCCCTGATAACATGTGGTTGTCTAATTCTTTCAGCCCCACCGGATTTCAGTCTCCGGTCTTAAATCTATGGTATCTCACTCGAACAAAAGTGTATTTAATTTAGCCACTTCCATACAAATTGCTAAATCAGCGGTAAACAGAAATCAAAAGGTCTTCAGATTAAGTGCCTACTGCTCCTTCATTCATGCGCCTTCAGTTTGTTTTACCCTGGACACAGATTTACGGTAGCATTAGCCTCCCATAATTTACTGGTAATAATGATATCAGGAGAATCCAGAGTAAATCAAATATAACATTTTATTTGTCAGGTAAAAGTGTATCATGTCAATTACACAAATAACCAATTAAAGCCAATTCAGAAATGATAAATGCATAACATCAATTACTCAAAGAAATACATATACACACAGTGATGTGTGAATGGCATCAGACATTCACCCATCTCTGTGGGGGCCTCTGGCTACAGAAGATCCCACATGACTGCTTTGTTCTTTACCTTTTATACCAGGACCAGAACAAAAGGATCGTAAATGTTTATTACACCAACACCTGTTTTGGGGGAAGAGGAGTGGGTTTTCACAAAAGGCACCACCCAAAAAGAGGACAGAATTTTCCTTAGTTTTCCATCTTCTTCATAATACTAGTGACTGCTGTGAAATTGAGACCATTTTACCAATCGCACGGAGACATTTAAAATGATACCAAAACATAAAAAAGGGAAAAACAATAAATACACAAGTTACATTATATGTCTTGAAGAACTTTCAGTCACTTACGTCAGGGGGGGAAGGTGTGTATGTGTGTGTGTGTGTTGGGGGAGGTGTTGTCCTTTTGGGGTTAGGGCAAGACATTGTCCTTTGCTACTTCTTTGAGATCTTTTTTCCAGGTAAGTTTTATTATTTTATTGCAGGATGCTTGATCTCTGTGTAGTGATTTTTACTCCATTCACCGGTGACGTAGTGATATTTTATCATGTGTCACTTAAGGTGTGGTTATGAGTTTATCAGATGACCCCTTCCTCCTTTTGTAATATGGGGCACCAGTTAAGAATACTATCTTAACAATTTAAGAACACTCCAAAAGAGCTGTTCAATATTCAGAATTAATATAAAATGGAGGGAGTTGGTCAACTGATTTATCTGAAGGATTTGTGAGAGTCCGGTCAACTAGAGATCTTTGATCATCAACACAAGGAAGACACAGTTATAATAAAATCAATGAAATTTATTAACAATAGACATGCAAGAGTAAATACCACAACGATTAATAATGAAATAATGAATATGCACTTCTAAAGATAGTAAAATAATAAGGAGAATACTGAATTAAATCAAAGAAACAAAAAATGAAGTGAACACAGAATGGATAAATGCAATGCTGTTGAACTGAATGTAGAATGGAAGAGAATTGTATGGGAATGCTTCTTATGGAAGCCACCTAATGGCTCTGGTAAAATGGTGATAATAATTGCTTATTTATCATTCAACAAATATATCCCTATTATTTGTAACAAGCTGACCTCAAGTAACTGTTATCTAAACAGGTTAGAAAAACATATGCTGCATGTATAAACTAATGCCAAGGTCTCTAGAAAGAGGTTGGTAATTTATTTACGTTCCACACAGTCGGGTGATCAATCCGGTAGCAGAGACGTCTTCCACTGATGATGCAGGCTGCGTGCAGTGGGGGGGCGCAGAGTTGCGATCCAGTAGTCGTGCCACGCTGGGCTGGAGGATGCTGAACTTCGTTGCGCCAAGAGGGTCCTTTAGGATGGACTGGGCAGCTGGTCAGATGAATCTTCACAGGTTCCTTTCCAGGCTGGCTGCGTCGCTGAGGAGCTGTGTGGTACAGGCAATGTCTGCCGATGCAGAGGTCTTTTGCGGACTGGGCTGCGCTGCTGTAGGAGCCGTAAGGGTCAGATGAAGTCCCTCAATGCTGGGGCCCTTTTTGGCAGCTAGAGAGCAGCTGGAAGTAATGTAAAAGGTTTTGCTCGCGAAAGCTTCACCTTAACCGTCTTGTAGTTTCTTTCCTCGTCAGGTCAGAAACTCAGGACGTGGAGTGTCTGTTAATGTCTCCTTCCCCGTCGAGTTGGAAACGCAGAACAAGTGTGTGTCTACCCGGGGGACATATTTATCCCTTTCTGATAAGGAGGAGATTGAAACGTGGCGCCTTGCCGATCCTGGAGTGTGATTGGCTACTGTTATCTGAAGCAGCCCCGGTGTTGCCCACCCTAGTGTGGAACTCATTTGCATAGCATAAAGTACAGTGTTAAAATAGTGTCTTTAACATTTTACCCATGCATTATTTCTTTACCAAACCTCTTTCAAATTATTAAAGGCATCGTATGGAGCAGATAGACACCAAACACGATATGAAATGGTTAAATCATCATCCATGCATTTGTTTATCTTTTAACAGGTCTGTCCCATGACCTGTGGGTTTAGTCAGTAACCATTAACATAAACTATGCTTTGCATGAAGATGGAGTGGATGTGATGCAGTTTAGATCAAATTAAGGCCTCCAAACATAGGTATGAATGGATTTAGATCTCTGTGGCCTCTCTTTATTTCAGTCTCTGCTGCTCCATCCAGGAAGTCCTGAAGGAATTTTTATGGCAGTCCTTGCCTAAACCTTAGGAATGAGTTTGGTGGTTAGAGTCAATGTGTCGTCTAATGAGAAGTCTTCTCCTTGGTTTTGGTGGGTGCAGAAGGTCCCCCTTCCTGCTCTGGAAGAGGTGTCTGGTAGTTGTCCCAACATCTTATCTGATGTTGCTGAACATTTATTTATGTTCATTCACCAAAGATCCAATCATGTGATGTGTGGCACATCTTCCTACACACCAGCAGTTAGAGAGGGGCCCTGTCGTAAACTGGTCCCTGGAATGCCATCTTGACTGGTGTTCACAACATCTGTTTTTGTCTAGCAGGAAAATCAAGCCTTACAGATATAATGATCAGTCCTGGAGTTTGAACTGCTCTTCCCATGGGCATTTGGTGCGTGGGGCCGACTCTATGATGGTTCCCGTCGCAGATTCACCTACTGCCTAGCATTTGCTTTTTTAGATATGAAATCAATTGACTAAAGATAAAAATTAAATATCCAAGTGAAGGCCAAAAATGCAAGCAGAAGATCATAGATAAATTACCACAAAAAAAATCGCCAAGACGACACCATGCCTTGACGCGCGGTGTTAGCTATTGTTAGCAGACGTGTGCCGTTAGCTGCCTGAGACAAATAGCTCAAATATATTTGGTCTTTGCTGAGAAACTTATAATCATCATTATTATTATTAATATTATTATTTTGCACAAACGTATTTACCCCATTGCCAGCTCTGCTAAAGTTCAGCTAACAGAATGTCTGAAGTCATATGTCTAGAGTTATTTCTTTATTCTTTTACTGTAAATACATGAATTTAGTTTAGGCCTATATTATTTGATGTTCATTTACTGTTAATGTATTTGACAGTGAATGATTCATTCAAAAGATTTGTTCAAAACATTTAATTCATCCAGTAATGAAACAAGTTAAGTAGTGTAGGAGCCAGTGTTGTACGTGTATTGCGGGCTGTCACCAGGTGGGGGCAGTGTGGGCACAGAGGTTTTTAAACAGGTGTTTTACACATAGAGGAAATTGGCTTGGTGGAGGGGAACGCATGCAGTTTTTTTACCACACACACATACGGGCAGTGGAGGCCTCATGTTGGATGTCCTTTATCATTATCATTATGTAATTTAACCATTTGCATTATATTTAATAAAGTAATCCAAAGATCAACTAAGAGAGAACTTTGAGTGTGCGTAAAGGATGCGTTGGATATCCAAGCCATCAGCAGCTATTGGAGCTGCTGTCACAAAGTAAAAAAACTTTGTTCCCGTTTGTTTGCTGAGTGGCGTTGAATGGATTATACGTGGAGCGCTATTGGAGTGGATTTCGTATAAACGCCAAACAAAGGAAGGTGAATGTGAACGAGGATTAAAGGGATCCCGCTCGCTTTGCTCAAGTTTGCAACGTGGACACAGGACGGACAACACCAGGAAGCCCGGTGGGTGCTGTTTACTATGTTTAAAGCTTCATGCAATGGAATTTGAAGTTTTGAATCAAATAGAGACATGCTGTGTTGCTGATTTGTGCTGGTTGTGTTGTTCATGGATGGAAAGGAGAAATCGAACTCTGAAATGGCTACTGGTGTTTTGATGCTGGAAAGGTTGTTACTGAAAAGGATGCAAATGATGATTTTGCTGTTGATGGTGCTGTTGAAAATGAGTCACAAAAAAAGAGTGAGAAAAATGACTGCAAAGGGGGTTGCTCTGCTCTTTGAAAACTTGCAAAAAACCAGAAAACAGAAGTTAAGTCAAGTAAACAAACTCAAACAAAAGGTGAATGATCTAATTTCTCTCAAAATCACAAGTGAAACTATATCAGATGTGGAAAAGCAGATGAAGAGGTTTTTAAAGTATTGCAAAGAGGCTGAAGAACTGCATAATTCAATTGTTGAAATGCCAATACCTCAGGATGAGTTCGACAAGCAAAACAAATGGTTCCAATGCTAAAATGGCTGGAAATATGGGTTTTTCCAAGATATCAGTGAATGGTTGTCTGATACTGGAAAATCATTGAATGTGGATAAACTATGTGATGCTTCATACAACAAGCAGTGAAATAGGGCCTGATGATAGTATTTCAAATGTGTCCACAAAAAAATCCCATCACAGCAAGCATCAAAAGGTTCAGCCACTACTTCAAGTACAACTTCTTCTGCACGGATAAAGGCTATGGCAGAAAAGGCTGCTTATTACAACATGCTGCTGCTATGGAGAGGAACATACTTTGGAGGAGGAAGAAGAAAAACTTAACATTCAAGTGAAAGACTCAAAAGACAAAAAGAACAACCATAATGAATGCAAAAATAGCAGCCAACGATGCAAATTGTCAGTTTTAAGAACTAGTGATGTTGGAAGCAGTAAAAAGGCAACGTCCAATGATTCAAAATGTAAAAATTCACACTCATTGAATCACAGTTCACAAGTAGAGCTGCCTGGGAATTCTACTCATGTTGTGCAATGCATTGTCAACCACCAGTCTCTTATTCTCAATCACAAATTCATTTTTTCACAATCTCATCCTCAAACTGATAATGGACAAGATATGTTGTACAACATTATGCAGCAACAAGCAAACATAACTGCTCAGCTTGTTCATCGGGGGGATGTGGCATCTTCTTTACCTCCTCGAGTAATTCCAATTTTCGATGGAGATCCATTACAGTTTGCTGCTTTTATCCAAGCTTTTGAACATGGAATTGAAAGAAAGACTACAAACGTACAGGATTGCTTGTATTATCTAGAACAGTACACTAGAGGACAACCAAGAGAACTGGTCAGAAGCTGCCAGCATATGCCAGCAGAACAAGGGTTCAGAAAGGCCAAGAATTTGTTGAAGGAACATTTTGGTCACGAGTTGAAAATCACTGCAGCCTACATGGAAAAGGCTTTGAACTGGCCTTCTATTAAACCTGATGACATCAGTGGTTTGCAAGCATATGCTTTGTTTCTGAGAGGGTATTGCAATGTGATGGTAAACTTGCAGTATATGGATGAGATTAATGTTTCATCAAACCTTTAGAACATCATGATGAAACTGCCATATCGACTCAGAGAGAAATGGAGAGTCAAAGCTTGTGAGTTACAAGAACGAATGGCTGTAGGGTCAAGTTTACAGACATGGTGGATTTCATTGAACATCAGGTTAAGATTTTAACAGATCCTCTCTTTGGAGATATTAAAGATCTACAACCACACATATCCCACAAAGTTAAGTCTGTACCTTTACAGTGGTAGAGGGCGAAGTTCAGCTACAGTGGCTATTGTCAATGCTGTTGAAGGTTTACAGCCTAAATTCTATCCATCACAGCATAGTTATTCATCTTGCTGCTATGCATGCAAAGAAAATCATGTTTTGGAAAAATGCCCACTGATTCAGACAATGACTCACAGACAAAAGATTGAATTTTTGAAGAATCATGGAATTTGCTTTGCCTGTCTGAAAACCGGACATCTTAGCAAAGATTGTACAAGCCGTCAGACTTGTTGTGTGTGTAGTCAGAAACATCCTACTATACTCCATATCTCAGCTAAGAGTAAAACCTTTGAGGAGAAACAGTGAGTAATGCTCTTGTTACTTTGCAGACCTATGCTCATACTGGGGCCAGAGAATCAGATTGTTCATTGTCCATTGTGCCAGTTCAGGTCAAGTCTAAGCTTGGAGACTTTACAGTAACAACGTATGCTTTCTTGGATCCAGGGAGTACAGCACTTTTTGCACTGAAGGGCTTATGCGGAAGCTGAAGATAACTGGGACAAAAAGGTGCATATTGCTTCAAACTATGGGACACGAAAATGTGGTAAATACATCTGTGCTCACTGGACTGGAGATATCGGGATTGTCTGAGGATAAATTCATGGATTTGCCAGAAGTCTTTACTCAGAAGACAATACCTGTAAGTAAAAATAATGTGGTTAATCAAGAAGATCTAAAGAGATGGACATATTTGGATGATGTCAAGATTCCCAAACTGGATGCTGAAGTTGAATTGTTAATTGGCACAAATGCTCCAAAGCTCTTGGAACCATGGGAAATCATCAATAGTAAAGATCAAGGACCCTATGCCGTCAAGACCCTATTGGGGTGGGTCATAAACGGTTTGTAAGGAAGCAGATGATGGACGAAGATTGGCTTTCAATCAGTCACTGCAAATAGGATCTCTGTTTCCAGGCTAGAAGAGTTATTGGTTGCTCAGTACAATCATGATTTCAGCGAGAAAACTTCAGATGATGATTTCAAAATATCTAGAGAGGATCAAAGATTTATGGAGATAATGGATCAGTCAATTAGCATTGAAAATGGTCATTACTGTATTGACTTACCCTTCAGGAAGGATGATGTCATCATGCCTAATAATAGGTGCCTTGTTGAGCAACGTCTAATGAACTTGAAAAGGAAGTTCACTAAGAACCAGGAGTTTCAAAAGGAATACACAGCTTTTCTCACTGATGTTATTGATAAGGGGTATGCTGAAGCAGTACCACAAGATCAGTTACTTCGGAATGATGGTAAAGTATGGTATATCCCACATCACGGAGTATATCATCCTAAAAAGAAGACTATTAGAGTTGTGTTTGACTGCAGTGCAGTTTTCAAAGGAGTGTCCTTGAATTCACAATTACTACAAGGCCCAAATCTTACCAACTCATTGTTGGGTGTTTTGACCAGGTTTAGGCAAGAGCATGTGACTTTGATGGCAGACATTCAGGCCATGTTCCACCAAGTGAATGTGTCACAGAAGAATGTGGATTTTCTTCGTTTTCTGTGGTGGCCTAATGGTGATACTACACAAAGCTTCAAAGAATACAGAATGAAAGTCCATCTGTTTGGAGCCATTTCATCACCAAGCTGTTGCAATTTTGCTTTGAGAAAACTTGCTGAAGATTACAAAGATTGTTTTCCAAACAAAGTCTTGAATACAATCCAGCATAACTTCTATGTAGATGACTGTTTAACATCTGTTCCCACTGAAGTGGAGGCACTTCACATGGTTAAAGACTTAACTGCAGTCTGTTCTAAAGGAGGATTCCAGCTATCCAAATGGATGAGTAATAGCCGTAAGGTATTAGCAAGTATTCCAGAAGAACGTCTGTCAAAAGCAACCAAAGATCTCAACCTGGATAAAGACAATCTGCCTGTAGAAAGAACGCTTGGGTTGCACTGGTGTGTGGAATCTGATGCATTTATGTTTAAGATTGCCATAAGCGAAAGACCACACACAAGACGAGGCATTTTGTCAGTTATCAGTTCAATCTACGATCCTTTGGGATTTCTCTCACCGTACTACTGCCTTCGAAGTTGTTGTTGCAGGAGTTATGTAAGAAACATTGGATGGGACAATGAAATGCCACAGTCACTTTTATGTCAGTGGTCAGAGTGGCTGCAAGATCTCAACAAGGTTGCTATGGTAAAGGTGGACAGATGTATCAAGCCAAAGGAGTATGGAAAGATCGAGTTGGCTCAATTGCATCACTTTTCAGATGCAAGTGAATGTGGTTATGGAACAGTCTTACTTGCGTCTGGAAGATGAAAACAAAGAGGTGAGACTTTCCTTTATGCTTGGAAAATCTAGAGTTGCTCCTTTAAAGCAGATAACCATACCCAGACTTGAACTTGCAGCTCAAGATGCTCAAGAAGGAACTTCAACTGGATTTGGCCAAATCAGTGTTTTGGACGGACAGCCAAACTGTATTGAAATACATAGCCAATGATGCCAAGAGGTTTCATACATTTGTGGCAAATAGTGTCAGTCATCAGGGATGCAACAGATGTTGTACAATGGAGACATATTGGAACAAAATTAAATCCTGCTGATGATGCCTCTAGAGGCATGTCCATTGAACATTTTTTGAAAGCCAACAGATGGATACAGGGTCCAGACTTTCTATTGGACGCCCCAGAGAAATGAGTAGTAATATGATGGTGCTTCTGTCAAAATGATTGATGATGACCTTTGACCTCTGTGACCCCTGTGACCCCTGGGGATCACCCACGTCGTTCCCCTCCCCCACGGGCCACCCACAAAGTTTTCCCATCCCCTACCCATGTTTGACCATAGTATCACCCCAATGACCTCTGACATGGTTGGTGATTCTCCGGGGATCGATATGACCTTTGTCCGCATATTTTGAATAGCGATGTTGACCTGTGAACTGTCAGGACATCTTCTGGGTGATCAAATGGCAGATGGATGATTTTAAAGGGTCGAGGGTCACATGTGCCTCGCACATGTGTGTCAGAACGCATCTATATAAATAGGCATTGCGGCATTCTGTGTAAAAAGAAAAAAGAGGGGGTGAAACATGGCTGGTTTATACTCACCTAAAACGCCTGAGAGAGAATGGGGTGAAGAGATGATGAAAAGTCTGACTCTGGCCCCGAGAAAAGAGCGCTGGCATGTCTATTTGACAGACTTTCTCCATGAGAATAAGGAGTATGTGAAAGATGAAATTATGCTGAATAGTAACCGTGTATTCGGTTACATATTCCATAAACCATCACGAGTCGTGACGCTCTACACCATTGACAGTGCCGGTGAATTTATATCGGGAAGGGACCCCTGTCTGGTATTTCCTGATAAGGACTGGGCTTTATTCTACACCCGTGTCTGGAAGACCTGAATGACAGTGGAAAGAACCTTTGTACATCTCAGAGTGGGATGGGGTAACTCCTAATCATCGTACCGAGTGGTCGGGGATCACTCTAAAAAGAAGTCTGATGAGTGCATTTACATATTCTGCTGCAAAGACAAGACGAAGCTCAGTGATCGCTCAGGATTCATCCGACAAAATGAGCATCAAGTTATGTACGAATTGCTATTTTTGTTCAAGTGGTGTGATCGGGATCTGCTGAGTTGTCTTTTTTCTATCATAAACAAAATGTTTATGATATCCATGCGTGATGGATACAATAAAGTTAAAGCGCAGCTGTTCCACCCTGAGAGATGCGCGCGCAGCAGTACATACTCTTTACCGTCCCCGCCCATTCACTACGCCCATAAAGAGAGTGGTAAGTCAGTCCCACCCCACACAACATCTTTATAAGCCATGTCTCAAGACGGTGCTCACGGTTGCAGCTACGGCGTCTCTTTCAACCCTGCGATTGATCCTCCTGATGACCACGCTACCGATACTATTCTGACGGACGAATCTGGGCCATCTGATACCGATAAACGATGGTTAGATAAATTCTGCAAAGAACTTGGATATCGTAACCTGAGTTTCTTAACTGGCCTGTCTGACACTGCCTCAACCGACACAGGGGTTTGATGCCCAGACGGATGCTTCACCGACCTCGGATTCAAATCATCAAACTCTGATTGCCATACTTCTGCAACATCTCATCAGCGAAAAGCTAAAGGACGACTGTGAAGGCTGCGCAATAAATCATCCGAGCCAACTGCAACATTCCTGCCTGTTTGAACCACCAGCGTACTTTTTCGATGCCCACTTTAACGAGCTGACGCGCAAACTGTTTAAACCTGATCTACTAGGCCGTCATAGCCTACGCCCTACGCAGGTCTGGGCTTAAAGTCTCATCCTCAGCGGATTCAAGGAACAGCCGAGCTATTCTGCATGAACTAAAGACGAGCCATTCATCACTGCAAAACTACAAGAAACAGCGACAAACTTCTGGACAATCCTGTGATAAATTGTGCACGACACCGCGATCTCTGGCAAGGTTTCTCAATTTTGAATGGAAGTGAGCAAGACCCACCGCCACCATGGTGGCTGTATGTAGCCAAAGGACATCATAGATAATCTGTTTAAAGGACATACAGAAGACAAATGATTGCGTTATTGGAAAATTTGATCGATGAAGCCCTCGATACGTATGATGACCCCTACTTATGAAGATGATGAGGATGATTCCTCCCCGCGAAGCAAAATTCAGGAAATACTGTGAACAATAAGGGGGATATCTTTTCATGGGAGGATCTAAAAACATATGTGTTAAAGGGGCTGTACCATATTGCAATACTAACTACGGTTCTGGAAGTGATGACTCAAAGTAACCGAATGCTTTCGCATCAGTGACATCCCTGTATCTACACGTATGTAACAGATGTTTGTGTGGAACTCGTAGATTCCAAAGTTGATTCGGTCACCATCAGTGATATTGTTGAAACAACAGGCAACTATTGTCCTAGACCATGATTGGAAGTCATGCCGGAATTCTTTTCTGGCTAGACTATCACTAATCTTTTTACTTACTTACTTAGAGCATGCGGTCATCTTATATCATTATAGCGGTGTTACTTCTGTGTAAGCATTCGATGTATTCTTATTTAGAGTGTCATTAAGCTGTCATTATGTACTCCTATTTTCATTTTTCTTTTATAGGTATGTTGAAATTATGTAATCTATGTATGTTGGCATCATGTAATCATTTCAATTTAATTACCTATGGCATGTTGTCCATTATTTATCCTGTTTTTTAATATTTTTCATTTTATATAAAGTTGTTTCTCCCCTTTTTTATGTCTTATTTTTGTGAGGTTTGAAACGGCAACATGTCGGAGCTCAAGAAAGAAAGTTTATTACACACCCATCCAACCCCGGCTCTTTAGGTGGTAAAAAGCGATTAAAGACTCTGCTTCAGGATAGTGGAGTACGTCAAACCGATAAAGAGGTTTCGGATTGGTGGCCGGGAGATGCTTACCATTACACAGAGCCTCTCCTATAAAATACAAACGCAATAGAGTCATCGTGTACGGAGTGGATACCCAATTCCAAGCGGATCTCGTTGACATTCAGCCTATTCCAAAGACAATGATAATAATAAATATCTGCTAACATGCATCGATGTTTTAGCAAGTATGCATGGGCTCGTGTGTTAAGAATAAGAGGACCCGAGGTACTAAAGCATCGATCTACATACTCCAATGGCGTACCTCAGAAATTGCAGACGGACCAGGGGACCGAGTTTTTTAACAACGTTTTCATGATTTAATGAAAAAGCATGACATATCATTTTTGCTACGGCTACTGATTTGAAAGCCAGCGTCGTGAACGATTTAATAGAACGCTAAAAGCGAATGGGGCGATATTTAACAGCTACAAAGTTCCCGCGTTACATAACATTTTACAAGATATTTTGCAGGGCTACAACACCAGTTTTCATCGTAGTATTAGGATGAGACCGGTGGACGTCAACAAAGAAAATGAGGGCCTGGTGTTTCAAATCTGTACGTAGATATAAGAAGAATGAAAAAGCAATATTTAAATATAAAGTCGGAGACTTTGTTCGAATTTCTAAAGTGAGAGGACCATTCCACCAAAGATACGAACGACTACACAGAAAAAAAATTTTTCACAATATCCTCATGTATTCCGCGCCGACCTCCTGTTTACAGACTATCTGATTATGACAGGAATCATCGACGTGTTTTTTATGAAAAGAGTTACAAAAAATAATCGTGAGCAAAAACAAAGCATTAAGATAAGAAATTTAGGGAGAAAAAACAGGGAAGATCTACACTTTTCTTGTGAAATGTTAGGTTGGCCATCAAAATTTAATAGTTTGTGACAAAAAACTCTGGTGGCTTGCAATCACCTTAAAACACATGAAACGCATACAGGATTTGATCATTTTGAGTAAACGGGGGACCATGGTCGACGACTGATTCTCTACGTTACGGCTGCCGTGCAACGCTTCTTTGTCGGTTTATCCGGAAAATCGTATCTCTAGTTACAACAAGGTTAGCGAGTTGCCTATCAACTTGAAAGGTAAATGGGGTTGCGCTCGTTGAATTGAATATGCCTAGAAGTTGTACTCCTTTAATGATGAAGAACGGGATTTTCAACCCTTTCACCGGCGGTGTCTACCGGGATATTCAGGGGGTGGCGTCATGTACGGGGCGGGGTTAGGGGGGTTGTTTAGAGGTTTGTTTAGGATGGCTATACCGCTGTTGAAAAGGGTTCAGTATCGCTAAACCCCACCTAAATCGGCTGCTAAAATATAGTATCCGACGTCGTCTCAACGCGTTGTCGAGAACGTATAACGATAACGCCAAATCTCAAGACGGGTTCGGTTTTGATGGTCATGGCGCGTAAGAGAATGTCTAAACCACCGGTATAAGGAGGCGTGGTCATTCGATAAAGAAGAAAACAAAGCGGGACCCAAGAAACTTCAGTCGTACCGCAGAAAGCGTAAAAGCTAGAAGCGAAACTTATCAGTTAAAAGAACCATATTAACCTGGCATTACTCCACCGCATGTCAGGAGAGTGCATCAAGTCTGAGCTGGACTTATTTACGTTCCTCTGACACAGACAGTTATTGAGAAAAGCAGTTTTAGAAGTGCCTCCTTTATCGCGAATCGGACTCTTCACCTTTGGGGAGTTTTTATAGCGGGGAATGGCGACGATTATGTCGACCTAATAACACGCTGTTGTATTTGCGTCTTAAAATCACGAAGCCTAACGGCGAAGATTTACCAGCTGATGCCAAGGTTGGGCTGATAAATTACCCGGGGGCTACTATATTTTCACAAGTCGATGTGAGCCTGGGCGATCGTTTGATATCTCAGAGTTCGCAGTATCCTTACCGATGTATCATCGAGAGTCTGATCAACTACAGTAAGATGCGCTGGAATCACTTTTTTCTGCCGCCGGCTTGTTTACAAGACAAGCCGGTCATATGGACGCGACTGACCCCCGCGGAGGCAATCAGGGGTTGGCAAAGAGGGCCGCCTACACAGCGGCAGCAGAGTGGTGGAACTGTTGGCTCCCATTCACAGTGATATTTTCTTTCAAGAAAAATTGATGCTGAATAACGTCGACATTAAACTGAGAATGATCAGAGCCAAAGACGAATTCTGTCTGATGAGGGACGGCAATGTGGCGTACAAATTAAAGTATTTGTCAGCGAGCTATTTGTCAAGAAAGTCTCTGTATCCCCCCCTGTGAGAACGGTCATGCCCAGGCTTTGCTATCGACTACAGCAAAGTACCCCATAGACCGTGTTTGTCTAAAAAATTTCTCCATACCAGCAGGGTCCCGTGTTTCGAATCAAGAAAATTTGTTTTTAGGAACGCTACCCAAAATCTATCATCCTGGCTATGGTCGATAATGATGCATTCACAGGTGCCTACAATAAACCCCTTTCGCTTTCAAACATTACAATTTGGAGTTCCTAGCAGTCTACGTCGACGGCCAGCAATTTCCTGCCAAACCGCTACAGCCGAATTTTGAATCTAGGCCACTGTACGAGAATTTTATCAACTGGCTATGGCCTCTGGAAGACATCTTAAAAACCAAGCGCTCTGTATTGACAGGGATGACTTTCTGAATTAATTTATTAATCTACGCAGTGTTCGATAGTATCATTGAACTCTCTAACCGCAGACAGGTGCTGGTCGATTACTATTGAAATGAACACAGTACAGCTCACCGGTATCATGGACAAAATATCATGCGGCATTCATTTTCTTGGGTACTCCCGAGCGCAACTACCTGAAATGCCATTAAGGAACTCACCATCCGCATCAATTATTAACCACCATCCCGCGTTGCTACCAGGCGAACATTGGCTGGCTGTTTTTTTACATAGTGACGGTACCGCTATTTTTTCGACAGTTTTGGAATCCCCCAACTGCTTTTCCAGGAGCCCTCAAAAACTTTCTGCTAACCAACGCGTCTGAAGTAGTATGTTCATCCAGACGTGTGCAGGATTTCGCATCGGATACTTGTGGACAACACTGCGTGTTTTTTCTGTATCACATGATCAACGGACGTAGCTATAATGATCTGTTGAAGCTGTATAGCGACGATTATATTAAAATGATAAAATGGTAGCATACTTTGTGAAAAGATAAACCGAATGTGTGTAAAGAAAAATTCTCATGTATTCATTGCGCGCAAAAGTGGTAATACTCATATGAATCATGTTTGAGTTTCAATTCGCATCGATTATAAATAAAGACTTAAAACTGAAATCTTTTTATTGTGTTTTATTTAAGCAGATAGTACATATACATAACATTTCAAATATTACACAACATTTTAAAATTCTAAACACTGACTCCATTGATAGACGGTGATTTGAACACATGACCTTCTGAAGCAGCCGACCTATGTACTTTTTTTCTTTTTGGTTTTTTAGAATACGCTTTACGTTCCGGTGTAACAATATCAGAACTTTTTACTTTTTTTGAAGGACTTTCATATTCCGGTGTAGCAGTATCAGGTCTTTTTAAAGAATTAATTGCCCGTCTAACATTATGATTCGGCACAGTAGAAAACGGAATGTTTAACTCGGCAAATGATTGTAGAAACTCCAACCATCCTGGCGGTCTCTGTCATCCCGAATCTTTTGTGGAGCTGTGACATTCTTTAACAAGTCGAGCATGTGTGAACCAGTATAGCTTTTCCCCTGAACACAACTCCCCCGATGCGTTCCATGCACTCAGTCCTTTAGCTTTAGACATTTTGTCTAATATGTATCTACTGTTATTCACACTTCTTGACGGTACATTCTTCAGAACTTCACTCACAATGTCATCCGCTCCTCCGTCATCTTCAGGTATAGTTGACGACGTTTCATCTTTGATCGTTTCAGAATACGGTAGCGACAACGTTAAAACGTTATCTCCCGATCACCTTGCTTAACGATTGTCAAAAACCTGCTCAGTATGTTTGAGTAGAGTTTTGGCTTTTTCGTACTGATTCAAATCGACCTGAGTAAGATATTTCTTATGGATGCATCCAGATTGTTCTCTACGACCTGTTGAATATTCTCGCGAACGTTTTCATTTTTCAGCTTTTCCAGCTGGTGTTGGGGAACTAAATACATTTTCTCAGCATACTCCATCCTCAACCCCGTCTAGATGATATCAAGCTGGAAATAAAGGGTACTGCTATGCTAAGGAGCGGTAAAAGAAATCCTCCAGTCTGATTGAAGACTCGCTTCTTGGCAGATAGGCCGATTTTTTTATTGGCAACAAATGTAATTTCCTTTTTTCTTTCCTTCCTTTTAAGTTTTTGGTACTGTTGCCGGTTTATAGGAATCGTACCATAGAGAATGTTAAGAGCCACTTCGCACAATGTTAAAATGAGTTCGTCGGACGCCGATTGTAAAATAAGCCGGCGTTGTTTAGGCGTAGCTTTATGTATCAGTTTTAACAGCGGTAGATGTTTACAAAGTCTGGCAGACATGACGCTCGATCACGTTCTTCTTTTTTTCGGGAGATAAACCACTTGGCGGTCTGAAAGCAAGCCTGTTCTGAGACGGTATTGTTCAGGAGTTTTTGCTTTATAGTCTATCATTAAATATCCAAAAGGCCTGCTGGTAGCATCTTGATAGCACTCCATAAAGTATTTTGCATTTCCAGGATACATTTGACGTCCTAGCACCGCTACTTGATTGGCATCCCGGGGGTTTTTAAACAAAATCATATAATTTGTGTTTAAGCTAATGGTTCTACTGGTTTTGCCTTGAGCGAATAAATTTTGTACGATATAAATAGCGCTGAGATTACGATGATGTACAAATTGAGTGAAAACCTTTTCGACCTGTTTGTTCTCACCCGCTTCGTTCATTAGATCGTCCAGAATCAAAAGATTTGTTTTGGTCACAGGTAATAAATCATCATCATTGAGACTCTCAGGTATTCCTTCCACAAATTTAATGGGGTACAATTTCAGTAATTCATCATACAAGGGTTGCCAACAACTGTAAATATATACAATGTTTTCAATTTTTTTAGAAATCATTTTCATTCCATTTTCCAGCAGACTCCACTATTCACAAATTCCACTATTTCGCTAAAAGCGTCGTGTAAAAAAATGTGGTACGATGCTAAATCTGTAGAGTTAATCTCTCTCAGATTCAGCGGTCTTCGCAATTGTACTATATGAAACGGGGTCTTGGTAATATACCGGTAACAATTTACTTCACCCGCCCTCACGAATCAAAGTATCAATGTCTGGCTGTGTTAGTCGTGACATACCTGTAGGGGGATCGGGGGCGCTGCATTGCTGGTTGATGTTCGCACCGGAACTGTAGGCTGAGCCGTGACAGTAGATGCAATACCTGTTGACCCGTGACTATTACTTAAAACTCCACCATCTTGTGCTAATCGTATGTTACATGTGTTTAATAATTTCTGTAATCGTTCGGACAAATTAATATCAGGAATCTGGTCAATAGAAGATTGCAAATGTTCCAAATTAGACGTTTGCTGTAATGGTACATCATTAAAAGTTGTTTCTACAAAATCTGAAACAAATTTATCAATTGTTGTAATCTTTCACACAAGAGATGCGGATTTGCATTTTGTATTTCAAGCATACTCTGTAACAAATCTGAGAGAGTTTGGTCTGGTTGACAGTTGGCTGCTTCAGCTGTGGAAAAAGATTTCTCTGCATCCATTTTAATCTTTTATTTTTAGCTCAAAAGCAAAAACATAATATGCAAATAAAACAAAATAAAGAAAAACAAATAAAAGATACAACAATCAGAAAAATGATGACATTTCTGTTCTGAAAAACAACTACAAATCAGATGTAACTAATACATAATCCATTATACATTTCTAACTTGGATGCACACAGGTACCATGGCGCTGAGAAGACTAACGGTTAATTGTCTTTCTCTCAACTGATCATTTAATTCTCTAAGGATACGTTCATGATTCTCTTCGATACGTGTCTGCAATCTATGGTGAGAATCTTCTAATGACTGATTCAGCTGATATATGCGATCTAATATTTCAGGAATCAATGCATTAACCGGCTTCAATCTGTTATGAACTTCAAAAAACTCTGCAGCTATTCTGTCACAATTTATTTGAAAATGGTAATCCAATTTGTTATGAATCGCTAAAAATTCAGAGGCGATTCTGTTTTGATTCTCTTTGAAGTGACCGTCCAATCTGATATTAATGTCATCCAATCTGCTATTAAGTTCATCAAAACGCCTATTAATGGTAGCTGTGATGTTACGTCTCGCTATGGCCTCATCATCTAATCTTTTAATGATTTCACGATCCAGTCCGAACATCATACTGCTCATCATTTCTGCCCTCTGTCTCCCGCACTTCTTCTTCTTTCTCTTCGCTCTTTCTTCGTAGCAATGTAAAAAAGATACGGTGTCTGTCTGGCTCTCACTGTAGCCTCGTCGTATCGATCACTGGTCCATGACGAACGATCCCATTCAACGATCTGTGATTCCGTCCATGTTAAAATATCATCAGCGCTCCTGATGCGTCTATCTGTATAGAAAATTTTTAAAACATTAAAACAGATTTTCCACATTAATGATCGTTATGCTGTGGAATATGTTGATAACTGTAAATCTGAAAATAAGATAGTCTTACCTTGTGGAGTTTGGTGTGAATTATATCCTCTTATGTTTTTCCGCTTCCTCTGAGGTTCAACGACGGAAACGTCAGACTCTATGTCAGAATCCGATGTGAGGTCGATTATTTGTTCAGCACAGCCGATGCCTCTATCTGTATAAAATATTTTTAAAAACATTAAAAACAGATTTTCCACATTAATGGTCGTTATGCTGTGGAATACGTTGATAACTGTAAATCTGAAAATAAGATAGTCTTACCTTGTGGGGTTTGGTGTGAAATAGATCTTCTTATGTTTTTGCGCTTCCTCTGAGGTTCACGATGGATACGTCAGACTCTATGTCAGAATCCGATGTGAGGCCGATTATTTGTTCAGCACATCCGATGCCTCTATCTGTATAAAATAATAAATAAATAAAAAACTACTTTCTATATCAAAGGTAATGCGTTGAATATCGTAAAAAATTCTATAAATTATAAACATTTCTATAAAATTATAAAAATAGTCTTACCATTAATTAGCTTAACCTGAGGAATTTGGTGCGGTGTAGAGTCATCTATGTTTTTCCGTTTCCTGAGAGGTACATCGACACTCAGCTCAGACTCATCGTCTGAATCTGACGTGAGGTCTCCAGTTCAGCATACTGATTTGTTCAGCCCTAGATCTCGCTGCTGCGTAAGTAGGCAGGGCGTCTGTTATCCTATCAGTATCGCCGGTGCTAGGATCATGTTCTTCAAAATCC
>JAOTNS010000214.1:77500-89975 GCA_028476615.1 Culter alburnus
GAATGCTTTGAAGACATTGGATCATGATAAAATTCAGCGCACCTTTCTATCAGAAGGTATAACATGGACTTTTAATCCCCCTGCTGGACCACATTATGGAGGCGTGTGGGAAAGGCTTATTCGTCTTGTAAAAAAAGTGTTGTACTCCACTCTCCGACAGCAATGCTTGGATGATGAGAGCTTTCACACTCTTCTTTGTGAAGCTGAAGCTATTCTTAACACTCTGAGGTCTGAAAACGCGCCGGCGCGTTTTGCAGGTTTTTTTTCACATTGCAGCAAAACAGACTTAAAATACTCCGTCATTTTTTGTCATAGAGACATAAGTAATATATCAATTGAAACTATAGAATATCTTCTTTTATTTGTATACACTCAGAGTAAAAACACAATGTTGTGCTTTTTGTAAAATAAAGAAAACTAACATGATGCGTGATTTCTCCTCTCCCTCTGAACGAAGTCCAATCTGATAGTTCTCAGAAAATGAACTGTAACTTAGTGAATACTAATCACAGAAAAATTAAACTTATGTCTAAAAAAACGTTAAGATGTCAGGTTTTAAATCATGTAAGTCAAATCGAAAACAAACCTTCTGTGTTTATGTAATCTGTATGAAAAGAGAGCCATGTCAGAAGTCCGTGATTCAGCTCATTATCTGCTAATGCGGCCACGCCCACGGAGGGAGCGCTATTCAGACGCAAATTCAGAGGCAATACATGCATTCATCGTCTCAATCGTGTATTTATTGTCTTGAAAAGTGTTTATCTGGATGTAAAAGTCATGGTTAGCGTCTCTAGAAGACATGCAGTTAGTTCCTGTTTTCTTTTCTGTATAGATGAATTTTAGATGAGTTTTTGTTTCTTTAGCGCCCTCCGCTGCAGTATGAATTGGAAACTCCATTCATGGAATAGCCTCTTCTTCTTTTAGATGAATTTGTGGACTAAAAATGCACAGAGAGCGCCCTCCGACTTCAAGGATGAATTAAAAACACCAGCGCTCATAGTAATGACAATGAATATTAAATAAATATAACTTCTCTGTATAGAAAATTGACATAAGCATATGAGAATCCAATATTTCTCCAAATGTGCATGCTTTTAAACTAAAAGCCTATATTCAGACTCTTTGCATCACAGAAATACATTATATTTTAAAGTATAATATAAAACCATTACTTTATATTGTAATAATATTTTTCTGTATGTTTCATATATCATGATGAGCTTGAGACATCACAGAAGGTTTTTTTCACAGCCTACCTGACTGAAAGGCCTCATTAATATGCAAGTCATTTCAGCTCATTACTATCCAATTCTTTTGTCTTCTCAGGTGAGAATGGCCCATTATTCAGTGGTGATTCACGCCTCCTCGCATACTGTGTTTCTTGGCAAAAAGTGTCTTACAAAAACTAAATCAATATATTGTTTTATATGAAGGAGTAGGCAGCATAATTTTTACATAATTTTGAAGCAAAAACTCTAGTCTACAACCTCCAATAACCAGAAGTCTTGTGAACACAGATTTAATACTTTTTTTGGCCTTATTTCAGTGACTTATGTTTTTTGTTTTTTCAATAACCACGCATAAATGTTATTCCTTCAAAAACACAAACATGTACGTACATGTTCCTCACATATTATTGTAGCCTAGTTTGTGCTGAATACAGTGTAATGACACTTTTTCCATTAATATGTTTATGAACAACTGAAAAAAGCACAAAATGTCAGGGCATGTCGACACTTCTCCAGGCCCCAAATCAGCCTCAGACTCCAGAGGGTTAATGATCGCCCTATCACAAAGCTTTCTGATGATCCAAATGACTTGGAAGCTCTCACGCCCAATCATATTTTACTGTTAAGAACAAAACCACTTCTTCCTCCAGGACTATTTCAAGAAAGTGATTTGTATATCAGACGTAGATGGCGACAAGTCCAATATCTGTCTGATCTCTTTTGGAAAAGATGGATAAGGGAGTATCTTCCATTGCTTCAGGAACGCCAAAAATGGATGAAACCACGTAGAAACTTTGCTGTTGGTGATATAGTAGTCATCATGGATCCAACTGCTCCACGTGGTTCCTGGTCTTTAGGCAGAATCACTCAGACATATCCTGACAAAAGGGGATTTGTTCGGTCTGTACGATTGAAGACAAAAACAGGATTACTGGACAGACCTGTTTCCAAAATCTGCCTGTTGTTTGAAGATATAAAGGACTGATCTTCAAAGAAGAAGTGCACATACACCCTTTTTTGGCTCCTTTTGAATAATTTAAGGATAATTGTAGTTACACACCAACAATTATGGGGCCGGTGTGTAGGAGCCAGTGTTGTACGTGTATTGCGGGCTGTCACCAGGTGGGGGCAGTGAGTTTTCAATCATGGGCACAGAGGGTTTTTAAACAGGTGTTTTACACATAGAGGAAATTGGCTTGGTGGAGGGGAACGCATGCAGTTTTTTACCACACACACATACGGGCAGTGGAGGCCTCATGTTGGATGTCCTTTATCATTATCATTGTGTAATTTAACCATTTGCATTATATTTAATAAAGTAATCAAAAGATCAACTAAGAGAGAACTTTGAGTGTGCGTAAAGGATGCGTTGGATATCCAAGCCATCAGCAGCTATTGGAGCTGCTGTCACAAGTAGTTATGAGTGAGTCATTGAATCATTCATTCAAACCATTTTTTAAATAATTAAATTACATTTTTAAATAGACTGCAATTAATGTTGTGATCTAGTAAATAATTACACATTTTGTAGTTGTCTGTTCAGAATCATGGGAGAACCAAATTGAAACAAAACAAAACAAAAAATCGTGATTCTCATTTTATCCAGAATCAAACACAAATTAAAATAACACATGCATGTTCATCTTCTCTGCTGCTGTTACAGTTTCTGTTTTTATATTGTTTGTCAACACACATTACATATTTTGTATCTCCACTAATCTTCCATACTGACTAGTGCCGGCTATTTGATAATTATTTTGAGCAATAAGATTATATAAAATATATAATATAAAATTAAATTAAATTAAATAAGTGGCCTAATACCAGTGTGTTTTTCGAGTATTCAATGAAGGCCAAGCATGTCTTTTGTATAGGTCACAATGATGTGTTATAAATGAGTTATAAATCTCAAAGCATAATGGTACAACACATCCAGAGAGGCAAGAAGAGTGTGCTGATACACTACATCCCCATAATCAATAACCAGTAAAAAAAAGTAGCAGACACTAGTTTCTCTCTCACAAGTATTTGTACTCCGACACTGATGTAATTTGACTCCCCTGAGAAGTCCAAAGAACAATGGAACTTTCTGAAGAGATTTTAAGAGAGATTAGAAATATAAACAACATGGAAAAATAGTAAATAGAGATTAAAATCAAAGCTATACGGAGCTACAAATGCAAACCGCTCAGCAGAGTCGGACAGTAATGGGAAGCAGATGGAAGAACTTCCTTCCACAGGTGTGGCATTGTTCTCACTGAAAAATACACATCGCTTAGTGACAGGTTAACATTGTATTCACACCTTACACTGCTTAACCAACATTTATCATTTACCTGATGAACAGAGAACATTTGTTTATTGAAGCACACTTCTGCACTCACAGTCCCGTTCACACCTTCCCCTGAGTCGCTTTCAGACAGACACAGTTTTATTATTTCTGCGTATTTCATTTCAAATTGAAAGGTAAATGAAAACGTATACTGACCCACTCGATACACATTTACAGTGTTTTTTTGTTTGTTTTGCAATCACTAGGACACATTTCTCCATACTTAGTTCACTTTTTCAAAACTCTTCTCACAGTTCTTCTAGCCAACTGTCAAATCAACAACTCAGTTACAGTTTTTTTTAAAGCTTTCACACAGTTCTCAAAACTATGGCTCCATTTCTCAAAACTAAAAACCACAAAACGTCACACATATCTTGCAAAAGCAAACACTTCCTTCAAAACTATGTTAACTCTTCTAAAAATGGTATTTTTGCATAGTAACTCTACACACTGTTACGTCCCAGGTTTAGGGTCCAGGAGAATAACATAAATACAATTATTTTTTTCATTTTGCCTTGTAATTGTCACTAACAGCACCCAAGATCAGAAGTCTTTTCCCAAAAGAAAACTTACTACCCTAACAAATAAAATGTCTAAACAAAAATACAGGGACCGAACTGACCCCCTTAACTAACTAAAAAACAAGAGAAAAATAAGTGTTCAAAAAAAAAAATAAAACAACAGTGGCACCCAAACCCTATGGCTGAAGTGAAGTGACATTTACAGTATTTACAGTAATGGGCGAAACACTCGTTTTAACTATGTCAGTTTTACACAAAACCACAATACACACACACACACACACACACACACACACAACATGCAAAACGTCACACATATCTTTCAGAAGCAAACACTTCATTCAAAACTATTTTAATTATTCTGTAAATGGTATTTTTGCATAGTAACTTTACACACAAACATACAATGATTAATCACATACATGCCAAACTACACACAGATGTGAAAATGTAAAACACTCTCGTGTCTTTTGCTTGTTCAGAGTCAGTGGTGTGTACAGAAGTTTGTCACTCACACATACATGTGCACAAATACGCTTTATATACAGTATTATACACAATTTTACACAGTTATTGAACTTCAATGAATCAACACTGAACTGACTTGAGCTGAATAATGACACCATTGGCTCGTTAGAATTTGAATTTGTTACTATTGTGAAGCTGCTGTGAAACAATCTATATTGTATAAAGCGCTATAGAAATAAATTTGACTTTCTGACTTAGCTTGTATGCATATTCACTATATATATTATTATTATCAGTGCTTTCACATGATTACTGGGTGTAGGTAATCGGTAAATTATAGTAGCATTTCAATGGAAACAAAAGAAAACAAAAAACTAAAGAGCTGTTATAATGTCAGAATTATAATGTCAGAATTGTGAGATATAAACTCATGCAGTTCTGAGAAAAAGTCAGAAATGCGAGATAAAGACTTTTTTTTCTGTTTCGCCTTTTTTATTTTCCATAAACAACAGATAGCATCATACAATGTTTTCTTTAGTAAATTTCTTTACAAAACAAGAATGACTCTCTGTTTGTAATTCACTGCAGTTTGTTAGATGATCCATGTTTACATTCCAGTACACAATTATTCTCAGAAGTTTCCCCTTTTGAACGGATACTAATGAAACTCAGATATGTGTTCAGCTACAGTTGATGGTGTAAGGCCGTCCAATTGGCCAAAATTTAAAAAAAAACATGAGTTCACAATGGGAATTTGCATTAATCAGTAATTTTTGGGGGCAGAGAGCCATTTGCATGAAAGACCAGTTGGTAGATGATCTGCCCTCCACAGAAAGCTAAATATCTCTAAACTCTTCTGGTTTACTTCTGTAGGAATTAGAGCTTTGTACCAGTCGCACTGAGACATTACAGATGATACCAAACATGTACAGTGTTGTGTGATAATTGTTCATATTAAACCATATAGATTCTTGGGTGAAGTTCAGATGGTTTCAGGGATGGGGGAAGAGGGGGTACAGGGACAGAAATGTCAGTTAAAGGTGATTCACTCAGTGTGATTTCATCTCGGGTTGGATGCCAATTTCACAATTGAGGGTTCAGATGTTAATTTCCAGAAACGTCCTTTGTCTGCTCGAGGCGTATTCGTTCCTCAACCAGACGCCCGGCATTTCTTACAATAGCATTTCATTTTTTACATTTAGAATATATTTCAATATGGTATTACTGTAGAAATGTAGCAAATTGAAGTCTTACTCAGTTTTGTATTATTTTATTGATTTGAATTTAAGTTTTATTCAGAATTTTGCTGATGTTTGTGTTTAGATGAGAAAATAATTAATGTAATTTCAAAGATTTTGTCACTGAATGCATTTTGTCCAAATCAATGATTAATGATCCACAGTTCAGCTCACATAGATGATGTTCTGATCACTGTGTCAAGAGTTTTGATAAAGTATTGAAAAAATGCTCAAAACATTTTAACAAACTTGAAAAAAGTGCTTCCAAAAGTTCAGTTTACTGAGAACACAAATTTCTGAATAAAAACAGATAAGAGTTGGTGTGTTTGCTGACGTCTGACTGTTACCGACACTTTAAAAGCAGATTCACTTCCTCCAGGAAGCAAAAGAAATTTCAGAGCTGCTGTTCAACACGACAGTTCAGAAGAGGAAAAAAGAAATGTCTACAAATATTGTTTGAGGTGAGTGTTTCATCTTTCTTTAGTTGTTTTCATGTATTTTCAAATATAGAAAACTTCTATTGCAAAAAGAGTTCATAAATATATACAATATTTCACTTTTGAATGCAGATCTGTGAAATGTGAGATGGGAAAAGTAGTGCTGAATAAATGATGTTTTTAACAAAGCTCGGGAGGAACATGTTCAGATACTTATCCTAATTAGCATAGGTGGAGATCATTTAATCAACTCAACAAATGATGAGGTATAAATACAGCAGAATTACCTCTGTTCATCTGAGAGTTTATCAGCATCTCTCCTCCACCCCATCTCCTCACTTAGAGTCCTATCTATTTTTACCACACCGGGAGAGTAGTCTGGGTTCGGGACAATATTCTGAGCTCAGAGCCCTCCTCCAAGACAGCATGCCAAATACGCATAACTTTTTTTATTGTGTGTGTGTGTGTTTGACAAAACAGTGACAAAAAGAGCAGCACATTGACTCTCTCTGGTTTGAGGCTGTGTAACGCCCTTCCGTCTGATAACAGATCTGTTTCCTCCACTGAGATGTGTAAATCTCACTTGAAAATTTACTTATTTTCTATGGCTTTTAATTGATGTTTTTGGAACTGTATTTTGTTTTTGATGTATTTTCTATGACGTTTTATGGTGTTTTCACTGAATGTAGAGTCTTTGGTCTACAGTGTAGCTGTAAAGGACTCTATAAATAATTTAGACCTTGACACTCAGGACTTGAGGTGTGACCACTGACTATTGCCTGTTGAAACCTGGTAAAGTTAACCTGGAGCTGTTTCCAGCAAGCCAGGGGATCCTCTTCTCCATCAGCTGCTGGTTGAATCAAGAATCTGTTAAAATGAGGAAGTTTCTCTGGAGACACAGAGGACATCTTGAAATAGCTGCCAAGTGTCTTTGCTTTCACAGACGAGGCTGCTGCTAAATTCTGACTCTGTGTCACGTGATCTTTTCTCTTCTAATGTTAAAAAAACACGACAATCAAGTTACTTCAGTTTTAACACATTTTCAGAACAGGAATGAATGCTTAATATCTTTCTCTGTATAGAAGCCTTAAAGGGGACCTATTATGCCCCCTTTTACAATATGTAAAATAAGTCTCTGATGTGCCCAGAGTGTGTATGTGAAGTTTTAGCTCAAAATACCCAACAGATAATTTTTTATAGGACGTTAAAATTGCCACATTTTGGGGTTGAACAAAAACGCGCAGTTTCAGTGTGGGCCCTTTAAATGCAAATGAGCTGCTGCACTGGGCCTAATGCTGCGTTCACACCGAACGCGTCTGGGGCGTCTGAGGCGTCTGATTTACATGTTAAGTCAATGTAAACGCGCGTCTAGGTGTCCTGCGGCGCGAATCGGCCGTTGACGCGCGAATGGCGCGGCGCGAATTGAGCGTTCACGCGGCTGACGCGCGAATTGAGCGTCTGACGCCCAAACGCCCGAGTTGAAAAATCTGAACTTTGGCGTAAATTCGCGGCGCGTTAACCAATCAGGGACTCTGCTTTGGTAGTAACGTGTTTATGATGTGATCAGTGGTGGAGACCAGAACAAAGATGTCGCTGTGTGTGGCCACCCTGAGCTCTATGATGTGTCATTATATGTTTATCAAGACAGGAATAAAAAGGACCTTGCCTGGAAGAGAATAAGCGAAGAAATCGGACAATCTGGTTAGTTGTAAAACTTTTTGCATGATTTTAGCCGTTGATACTAGCCCACCTTCTAGCTAGCAAAAGTCGGCCGGCATAACCGAGTTAAATTGCCGCTACAGGTTTCCAACTGACGAGATTATGTGTTTATTCAGAGGATCTGTGCAGAAAGAGATGAAAGCCCCTCCTATGACGCGAATTCGCGTCTGAACACACTTTGTTTAGACGCGCGAATTGAGCGAATTTTACGCGCGTCTGAAGCGTCTGACTTTAAAAAGTTCAAGCGTCCAACTAGACGCGTCTGGCGCGAATTTGACGCCCCAGACGCGTTCGGTGTGAACGCAGCATAAGAGTTGATGATTGTGCGTCTGTGTGGATCTGTTGTGTGCACAAGATTTTCACTCCATAGTTTCAAACCAAATGCAAAAAGAATAGCTGAAGAGCTGAATGAAAATCAAATCACTTCAGTACAGCAGGTGGTGCTGTCAACCAATGTACTCCTGTACTGGACTTTTGAAGTGACAGCTTTAACATGAGATAATGATCATTTCTTTTTTTTAAATCAAACCCAGATGGGATGATAAATAAAATGACATTAATCTGCACTTTTTACAGTTAACTTTAGGACATGTTTCTCAATACACTTTTACAAATACACTAACAACAGGCAGCATTATACAGTTTTTTTTTCTAAAATCTCTTTACAAATCAAGAATGACTCTCTACTATTTACAATTCACTGCAGTTTGTGTTCCATGGGCCATGATTTCATTACAGTACATTATTCCAACTTTTGTTTAGTTGGTAATGAAGTTGAAAGACTGAAAGTATTTTGTGTCAAAGCAATGATAAATGATCCACAGTTTATCCAAAGTGTCTATCGGTTTCATCAGTCAATCATGAAAGCAAGTGATGAGCAGTGGATTGAAAATCGCATTTAACTGAATATTGTCACAGGTGGTTGCAGCAATAATCAGTTATAACCCTTAAATAAGCAGTAATTAGGAGTTTATTGAAGCAAAAGTCATAGTTAATAGTGAACTGGACCCTAATCTAAAGTGTGACCCATTAATCTCATAACATTATTATGAAGTTAGAACTGCAGAGAAAAGTTTTCATGGTACATCTGAGCTTCATTAAAATGACTGTAAATACATCTAAATGCACTTCAGATGCTGCTTCTGTGTTTCCTCTGCAAATATAGATTCTTATTTGATTGATAACAAATCAACGTCCTGTTATTCTAATTGCATTTATTGAATACACTTAATAATTGACATGAAAGGGACTCCTATAAAAAAGGTTTGAACATTTGCCAACAACAATAAATAATTTGTCACTTTGAGAAGGGCAGTTTCGGTGCTACGCAGACCTATAACCACACTGAAATTTGTCATGAATCGACACATGATGATAGTGGGATATGAGGCTGGAGCAGGAGCTGAATCTAGAGGCTGAAGACAAACAGATGATGTTAGTGGAGTGAGATTTATGTTTTACAGTGCAGAGTTACAGTGTGATTCAGTCCTGACTAAAGGCCCCGGTATACTTAATATGAAATCAAAGAACGAACTGATTTTGTTTTGTGTTCTTTTTGGAAGTTCGAAACGGCTTGCCAAAGGAAAAGTTCGCTCCAGCTGCAAAACGTCTAGGTTACTAGTGTAACCCACGTTCCCAGAAGGAGGGAACGGAGACGTTACGTCGATACTGACGTAATGGGGTCTCGCTAGGGAGCCCAAATCACCTCCAAGGATACAAAACAAGCCAATGGGAATTGGCCTGTGAGGTTTTTACTCACCTTCATTCATATTTTTGCTGAGGAGCCGAGATAGGTATCTGGCTGCTCAGCGGTGACTCAAAGCTATGGCAGGGGAACGTAACGTCTCCGTTCCCTCCTTCTGGGAACGGGGGTTACACTAGTAACCTAGACGTTCCCATTCAGTCAGTCACGTTCAACGTTACGTCGATACTGACGTAATGGGGTCCCGTGGAAAGCGCCATAGCAACTGAACCACGTTACTAGTGTTAGGGAGGCAGATGCTGGCAGGCTGAGGCGTGCCAATGCAAGAGCAGCAGAGCACGAACGGGACACAGCAGCGCAAGGGCTGGGTCTGCCTCCTCCGGGGGCAGTGCTTGCAGGTTCACCACCTGGTCCCGGAAGGGAGTGGTGGGAACCTTGGGCACATATCCAGGCCGGGGTCTCAAGATCACGTGAGAGTAGTCCGGCCCGAATTCCAGGCACGAATCGTTTGACCGAAAATGCTTGCAGGTCCCCAACCCTCTTGAAGGAGGCGAGCGCGGTCAGGAGCACTGTCTTGAGAGACAGATGTTTCAGCTCGGCTGACTCAAGGGGCTCGAAGGGAGCTCTCCGAAGGCCCGAGAGTGCAACAGAGAGGTCCCAGGAGGGGATGAGGCAGGGCCTAGGGGGATTTAACCTCCTGGTGCCTCTGAGGAACCTGATGACCAGGTCGTGCTTTCCTTGTGACTTGCCATCAAGCACATTGTGATGCGCTGCGATGGCGGCCACATAGACCATCAGGGTGGAAGGGGACAGCCTCCGTTCCAAACCCTCTTGAAGGAAGGAAAGCACAACACTGACCGGGCATTTCCGGGGGTCCTCCCGGCGGGAGGAACACCACTCAACGAACAGACTCCACTTCATGGCATAGGCGCGCCTCGTAGAGGGGGCTCTAGCCGAAGTGATGGTGGGCCACTCAAGGTAGGCCACTCAAGTCTGCCGCGTCCCGTCCAGGAACCACACATGGAGGTTCCACAGATCGGGACGCGGGTGCCATATGGTGCCCTGCCCCTGAGAAAGGAGGTCCTTCCTCAAGGGGATGCGCCAGGGATGGGCTGTCGCGAGGAGCATGAGTTCCGGGAACCAGGTCCGGTTGGGCCAGTATGGCGCAACTAGCAAGACCTGCTCCTCGTCCTCCCTGACCTTGCACAGTGTCTGTATAAGGAGGCTCACTGGGGGAAACGCATATTTGCGTAGGCCCCGGGGCCAGCTGTGTGCCAGTGCATCCGTGCCGAGGGTCCCCTCGGTCAGCGAATAAAACAACTGGCAATGGGCGGATTCCAGAGAAGCGAACAGGTCCACCTGTGCTTCCCCGAACCGGCTCCATATCAGCTGGACCACCTGGGGGTGGAGTCTCCATTCCCCCGGGAGCGTGAGCTGTCATGAGAGCGCGTCGGCCGCACGATTGAGCTCGCCCGGGATGTAGGAGGCGCGCAGCGACCTGAGTCGGCGCTGACTCCACAGGAGGAGATGGCGGGCGAGTTGCGACATGCGATGGGAGCGTAGACCACCCTGGTGGTTGATGTACACTACAGTTGATGTGTTGTCCGTCTGGACCAGTACATGCTTGCCCTGCAACAGCGGTCGAAACCGGCGCAGCGCAAGGAGTACTGTTAGCAACTCGAGGCAGTTGATATGCCAATGGCGATGGGGTCCTGTCCAGGAGCCCGACGCCGACTGGCCACTGCATATGGCACCCCAGCCGGTGGAGGAGGCATCTGTTGTGACAACAACATGCCTGGACACTTGTACTAGGGGCACACCGGCCCGTAGAAAAGCAAGGTCCGACCACGGGCTGAATGTGCGGCGACAGCTCGGTGTGATGACCACACGGAGTTAGCCGTGCCATGCCCACCTCGGGACTCGGTCGTGAAGCCAGTGCTGAAGCAGTCTCATATGGAGCAATCCGAGCGGCGTGACCGCGGCTGCGGATGCCATATGCCCCAGGAGCCTCTGAAATTGTTTCAGTGGGACCGCTGTTTTCCGCGAGAACGAGTTCAGGCAGTTTAGCACCGACTGTGCACGCTCGTTGGTGAGACGTGCTGTCATGTTGACCGAGTCCAGCTCCACACCGAGAAAAGAGATGCTCTGCACGGGGCAGAGCTTGCTCTTTTCCCATTGACCCGAAGCCCCAACTGGCTGAGGTGACTGAGCACCAGGCCCTGTGTTCGCGCACACTGCTCTCGGGACTGGGCCAGAATGAGCCAGTCGTCGAGGTAGTTTGAGGCGAACGCCACTTCCCTGAGCGGGGCAAGGGCCCCCTCTGCGACTTTGGTAAAGACGTGAGGAGACAGGGACAGCCCGAAGGGTAGGACCTTGTACTGATATGCCCGCCCCTCGAACGCAAACCGTAGGAACGGTCTGTGTCGAAGAAGGATCGAGACATGAAAGTACGCGTCCTTCCGGTCTATTGCTGCGAACCAATCCGGGCGCGACGCACTGAGAATGCGTTTCACCGTGAGCATCTTGAACGGGAGCTTGTGAAGGGCCGATTCAAGACACGCAGATCCAGGATTGGTCTAACCCCCCCTGCCTTTCTTGGGTACTATGAAGTAAGGGCTAAAAACCCAGACTTCATCTCGGCTTGAGGGACGGCTCTATTGTGTCCTTCGCCAAAAGAACTGCAATCTCCGCCCGCAGGACAGAGGCGTGGGACCTGTCACCGAGGTGAACAGAACGCCGCTGAACCTGGGGGGAGGACGCTGGCGAACGAATCGCGTAGCCGAATCTGTTTCGAATGAGCCAATGGACGGGTTTGGGAGCGTCGCCACG
>JAOTNS010000215.1:0-87768 GCA_028476615.1 Culter alburnus
CGTCCTAGCTACCGCAAACCACTTGAGCCCCCTTACAATCTATCCTAGAGCATTTCAAGCTGCTTTACGATTGATGTGTGAATTTGGAGCCGTTTACGCCCTGATCCAGCGTGAACTTAACAGCGGCGAACCCGCAAAAGTTACATATTCGCGTGCATTAAAGTTTGCACCATAAGGGACTGATTCCAAAGTTGTGTACCCGTGAGTAAAACGGTACATAATATATTTTATTGTAATCGTGATCGTGCAGTTAAAACAGCGTAAGGGTCAGACCCCACAAGCGCGTTGGTTTTTATATCACGAATTAAGAAAGGGGATGCAGTAACTCTGACCCGACGCCAGAGGGCAGTCTGCTCAGGTGTGGCACCCCTCCCTACTTATGGTTGTGTGGACTCATTGACGCCACCGCGTGGACGTTCTGAGTTAAAAGCGCTCCATACTTTGAACTGAAATATCCCCCAATTATCTTTTGCTTCTCTATACTGCGGGGAGTTGTAAAAGTAATTTGCTGTTGGTGGTTATGCTTCCAATCGTGTTGGAATGTGTTTTACTGATTTAAATTTAATTTAAACACGTTAAATTTTAATTTAAATTAAGTTTCCCTTCCAACAAGAGAATTCACTTTCTGAGAGTGCGCCCCCTGGTGGACACTGCAGATAAGTCAATTCTCTTTTTCCCTTGTATTCTTTTCCTGTATTCACAGATCTACTCTATTTTATTTTATTTAGTTTATTTATTTTAGTTTTATTTCTACTTTGTTTTATTTCATCTATTCCCTTTTGTCTTTTCTCTCTCTTTCTCTCAGTATTTCTTTATTTTACTTTGGAAATTCATTCCTTTTATTACTTAATGTTTTATTTTATTCACTCTTAGTTCTGGTCCTGTTTTTATTGGCTGGCAATAACATTCACGCACACCCAAGCCTCCCTTATTTCATACACTTATTTGAATTTAATTAAATAACATTTAATTGAATTTTAAAATTAGTAGTGTCAATCAGTTGGCATTTTGCTCATAAAGAAGCAATTCTCTTCAAGGAAACTTACAATAGGGAAGGCTTTCTCCTCTCTTTTCCCCTTCTGTTATTCTATGCACTTACTCAAATTCAGTTGAACAGAGTTTGATTCGAATTTGAGTCAAGTGCCTCTGGACTGTCTTCCTTCTCTCCCTTTTCCCCATTCTGTTATCCCATGCACTTGTCTGAATTCAATTAAACAGAGTTTAATTCAAATTTGAATCAAGTGCATCTGAATTATCGTTTTTTTTCTTTACCACTTCTGCTCATTTCTGTTATAGTTTAGCTAGTTTATTCTGACTGTCATTTTGGCTCATTTCCTTGTATCCTACCACTTAATTATTTAAATTTGGTTTAAACAAGATTTAAACTGAGATTTAAATTTACAATTAAGCTGTGTTTTGTGTGACCACTTGTGTATTCGCAGATAGGCCCTTCACTGCCTGGTGGTGAGTTGACGGTCGCCCAGTGAGTTCCAGTGAGTAGAGCTGCCTGGGCTGGCGGGTCTTACACTAACCGTGTGTGAATCGGGGACATTCTGACCTCGTATCACGGGCAACACGCAAGGACATCAGCGAGTTGTGCATCAGGTACAGGGAGGCAACGAGCCCAGATTGACAACAAACGGCAATTTTGTTTAATTTCCCTGCTCAGGCTTCTGCACGACAGAACCGCCCGTTTGGATAACTGCCCGTAAAGGGGACAGACTCTTGAGTTCAGGGAAAACTCAATTTTGACCGGTCACGCTGGCCGTTGGCGCAAGTACCTTACCGAAGTGCGCAATTGTGCTGATGTTCCCTGTTTGAGAGGTTGCACCGTGTTACAAAGGGGACAGGTGGCCACGGACACCGCAGTAGAGTGTTTGAACGTCGAGGAAAGGTTGCCTGCCATTGAGTTCTTGTCTGAGCACCCACAATTCACCCAGGCCTAATTTAGTGACATACAGTCACTTCACCTAATTGAAAGCCACAGAATATTACATATTCTTCGATTATTCAGGTGCGGGCCAACCCTTATACTCTTGAGCCATACCATCCCTCTAGGTTTTTGACGCAACAGTGCACTCGCCTGGCATCGTCATAAACCCAGCTGTGATAGGAAGTTTAAGTTCACTTCTCCCCTCTAGCCCTTCTGTTTTTTATTGTTTTATCCCCTCTATTTGTTTACCGGTCTATTTCATTAACTGCATCCATCCTTTCTGTCCTATTCTGTTTTGCTTGTCTACTGTGTTTGTTTCTTTCAGTTCATGTAAAAGCAGAGCCTGTGAGAGCCATCACGGAAAACTGAGTAATAGATAGACGACCGAGCAGCGAGAGTCATCAAAGGACTCTTAGGGCTACCGCCTGTCGAAATCTTATTTCAAATCCGGCACTCACCCACACAAATTGACCCGCGTGGTCCTTTGGCTATCGACAATTAAGTGTCTAGCCTACATTCCACTAACTGTCTGCACCAGTTAACTGGAACCAAACCAAAGAATTATATAACATGCATTATTAGTCATTAGTTTCTGCGCGTGCTTGCATTGGTTCTTTCTCTCGCCAACAGCAAGCTAACGTGTTCAGAGCCAGCCCCAGCACCCACGGGACCGACTCAAGACCTGGTTGGGCTCCCTGACCAGCACGTTCCTGCCCAACGACGCTGTGGATCCCAGCACCTAAGCAACGAGCAGCTGGACGACAACCTGAAACGACTGATGGCCCACGATCCGACACCGAGCTACAAAGAATGGGCGAAAGTCATCCGAGCCATCGCCCACAACCTCAAGCTCCAGGCGGAGGATGCCCGGAGGAATCAGGCCCAGATTCATCGTCACCATGATCAGCGACTCGTCGAGACCCAGGACCAGCGTTGGACAGCGGATGAATCCAAACCCGAGCTGCAGGAGGAGCTGCAAAGACCTCAAAAGCCCTTGCAGAGCTCCACCTGGAGGTGGAGCGTAGAGAACTGACTGGAAAACTCCGACAAAGCGAAGCTCCCCTAGCCAAAGCAGAGACTAAGCTGAAAGACAGACACCCTAAAGCCCTGACCTGTGAAAATCATCTCAAACAGGCCCAGAAAGGAGTTATGGCTTCGAAACAACAAAGAGACTATGTGAATGAACTTGACACTGGTTACAGAGAGCTGAAAAGTGGCATGGGGGGAAACACACATCACAGAGTTTCCCTAACCAGTCGAGAAGCCCTAATTCCAAATGGGGTCACCTTTTTGAAAGACTGAGAAATGAAGCTGAAAGACAAAGCCACTCTCAAGTCACAAAGATGTGAGCTGAATGTGCAGTTGCACAGTCCAAATGAGGTCCACCTTGAACACACAGCTCCCATGCACAACCCCATTGGTCGAGTGAGCCTGGTACCTCCTGTGTGTGTAGCGCAAATGGACACGTTTCCCTGTTTCGTCCACAAAGACCTGCTAGCTGCTTTGAGCCCTTATTGAACGCCAGACCGCTGAAAATCTGGGCTCAAGTGTGTGAACTTCTGCCTTCCCAGTCACCCAGGCCACCTGAGCCAGACGGTCAGGTCACAGAGGTCGCGGGAAATCTCCCAGCTAACCGCGGGGACCCCGTCTCAGAGCACAGTTCAAGTTCGCTACCCGGCGCACTTCAACTCACCATAGACTGTAACTCCCTCTGCTCCAAGGTCACGACAGACTCGCAGCTGAATGATGTAACTACAACAGACATTATTCTCACACTGTGGGCAGACAACTCAGCCTTCAGCCACACGCTGTTAAGTGCTCTCATTGAAGGAACACCGGACCTCCCATTTGTCAACATGCAAACACGCTTCCCATTGGACTTTTGTCTGTCAACCATGATGACTGTCAAGGACATCTGCGTTGTGAACTTCATATGGAACAACCGGCATTTAACCCATCACTTCCTGGTCCTTCCAGACCCCCTGATGCACTCTAATGCTCATACGGACAGTGCAAATGAGTTGTTGTGGGCCCCAATGACTGTACAGCTTCCTGTTGTTCCTGTCAACACTGCCAACTTCCTGTCAGGCCAGACCATCCAACAGGTCTGCAGCCTGATCCACATACAGGAAACTGTAGTACCACCTTACACCAAAGGGGGTGCTGTTTGGATCAACATACAGGAAACGGTAGTACCACCTTACACCAAAGAGGGGGTGCTGTTTGGCTCAACAGGCAATGTGGTCAAACCCTAAGCCACACGCTGGGCTCCTTCACACTTTCACCTGAAGGCGTGGAACTTGGACTCACTCTAAAAGCCACACCCCTAACTGAAGTGCCACCCTATGCAGTTCACAGTTGGCTCAACAAATGCATGGTCACAGACAGCGGCATTCCCAAAGCCTACCATCTAGAATGGATAGTGGACCACGGCCCCTATGACTTTAAACTCAGGTTAACAGTCATTAACTTAATACCAGCTGCCATGGTCCCAGAAGGAAGCTTAAGCAACACAAGTTTCACAGCATCCTTCAAGAGCATCTCCATCACTCCCGTCAAACTGGTACCCACAGAACAGGTGCGCAGAACGGAGCCGATGGAGGATAAACACCTTGCAGTACCCACAGTCTCTAAAAGCCTGCCTGGGAAACTCAGGAAAGCGCTGCACCTCTGATAGCCAATCTGACAGCTAACACCACAACAGAGCCATTCCCAAGGTTTGAGCCTAAAGGCCAACAGATCCAGAAAGATGCAAGTGTCCTAAAGAATGATGCAGACTGTCAAAGACTCAGAAACGTCTTGAACAAATTCAAAGTGACATTTGACAAAGACCTTGTAGGCTGTGGTCTCACTAAACTTCACACAGTGCATAGTGCAACACACCCAAATGCTCCTCCCACCTTCATCAAACAGTACAATGGTCCTATTGCCTCACATGAACCAGTGCAGGAAACTATTCGTTTCATGGAAGAAAAAGGGGTTAGCTGCCCATGCAACAGCACCTATTCAGTCTCCATCTGGTCCGTTGTCAAACCAGACAGCAAGTGGCGACTCACCATCGACTTCAGGAAGTCAAACCAGCAAGTGCCACTGCCACGACGTGCCAGAAAGCACAAGTCTGCACGGAGCGGAGATTCAGCTGCCTGCCAAAACTGCTATAACAGCACACCAGCGTTGACACTTGAAATAATGGCACCCTAACAACAGCGACCAACCTGTCACAGGTACCTCAGAGAGAATGCGTGCCAAGGAATGCCCATGGCCTACGTCGATGGGTTTCTACATCTATGAGGGCATCCCACAGGCAAATGCAGGGGTACGATGGTTAAGAAACCAACCCTGCCGACCACAGAACAACAGGTGGGGTCCCCAATCATTTCAGTATGGTGAAGCAGCAGCTAACCTCAAAACCCTTCACGTCTCCTCAGCCCATAACATCAGAGAACTCATGTGCACAGACTCACACCATGCCAGACGTGGTTTCACATGCCATCTTCCGAGCTGGAAACAGACTGGTTTCAAAACTGAACACAACATGCCGGTGAAACATCAACACATGTTCCAGACACATGATCACCCCACTCAAGCACACGACATGATCGTTTACTGGGAAAACGTGAAAAGATGCTTAAAGCAACCAGGGCGTGACAAAGGCGTGAACGACCAAACTAATGCCCTTGCCAAGACTGGCACACTGCATAACAAGCTATGGTCACACCCACCCCATTCACCCACCCTCAGTGTGGCAACAACAACCCGCAGCCAGCGGACTGTTCCTGCAACATTTCCCACCTTACTGCCACTGCCACTGCCAACCAAACTTTCCAACATTTCCATTCGAAATGTTTTGTACCACCACTCAGACCCCTCCAACCTCCCGTTCATGACATCTGGTCCCACGGCGGCCCCTAGCCGCAAACGACTGCATGAGACCGACCACATGCTGCGTGTGGGAATAAACTTTCTAAAGTATGTCCCTGATGTCCTCACAGCGCCAAAGCTTGTACTGCCACAGGGCCAAAAGGGGGGTGAACGGATATACACCCACGACACACCATGTGCCAAGCAACATGGCACCAGAATCACTCATGAGACATTAAAACAAGTGGCGTACTGGCCCAGCATGCAGCAAGATGTGGCAGAGCACGCCAGAGGATGTCAAGTTTGCCGTCACGTCCAGACTGCAAACGCAAAGCACCGAGCTCCACTGCAAAACCGAGGAGTCACGTTTCCACGGTCAGTCGACCAGAAAGACTGGACTGTAGAACCTCCTCTGATGCTCATGGCCATCACAGACACCATACAGGAGTCAACTCAGGTGTTCCCCACGGAACTACTGATGGCACAGCAGGTGCCACTGCCATTGCACCTGTACCAACCAGGAGACTCGAGTCTCATCACAGCCTGCTCCCCTCACCAGCATCGCAACAAGCTCCGCCTACAACTGAGAAAACAACTCTCAACACAGAGCCAAACCCTGCAAACCACCTGCAAATCCCGGAAAGGTATTGTGGTGGTTCTCTGTACTCACAGTTTCCTGCTGACTCAAACGGCGAACTCAAGGAAGCAGCCGTTTACAGTCTTCCAAAATGACTTTGCCCAAAATCAGCCAGTCATAGCTCTGATGACAGACCTGCTGCGAGAAGTCCGCTTCTCAATGGACAGAGTGGCTATGAATAGGATCCCTCAGTATCCTACACAAACTGTGCTGAACTTTGCTACTGGCAGACCCACCAAGACTGTTCCAGCCCACCTCACTGACTCCCTGGGTGCTGCCATCCTACTGTAGGTCGACCCCGAGCAGAATGAGGTGGCTGTCCTTCTCAATCTACCCAGCGGTGAACCAGATAACATCTCCAGACCCAAAGACAAGGTCAATGTCAGGTGGTGGCAATGTAACACCCATGCCAAGAAGCACACCTCAGTTGTGGTAGCCTACCACAACAGCAACCCACGGCTGTGCCTGGCTCCCCACTTTTGCAGGTGTAGCTTCACCAAAGACCTTCAGTACTTCTGCCCAAACCAGCTCTTCCTCAGAAACCACACTGAAGGAATGGGCCGGTTGCAGCCCATGACCAGCGACACACGCTGCCCTGCCAGGGCCAAGCTTTGCACCCAAGTCATCGGGACACAAGCCGAGATTGTGGGTGATCGACTGCTCGTCCACTCCCCCACTCATGCTGCCACCCTAACCTACAATCAGCACAACACCGCCACTCGTGTCAGCCTGCCCAATCCAAGTAAGTGGATCCAGGTACCCCTGGGTTCCATCCTTCACCGCAGCCATCTGGCAGTGTACTGTCTCTCAAGCAAAGAGGACCAGTCAGAACTGGAAATCCCATCCTCCTCCAGGAATCACCATCACACCTTAGATCCAGGACTGGAACTGAGGATTGACAAAGGGGGGTCCCAGCTAAGTGACAGTACTCCCATCGATGCAGCCCTCCAAGCACTCTCACGACTGCCTGTCCTGACCAGCTCACCTAAAGCCCAAGCTTGGACTGCTGCCAACACAATCCGTTGCCTCTCCATGGCAATCAAGTACGCACTCACCCTGGGTCTGGCCTGCATCCTATCCCAAGGGATCAAAGGGATGCAAGAGTCCATGGGCAAGTGCTCATCTGCCCTCCCTCAAGGACCAGCAGGAACCACCTGCTGCGTGACCATCCGGGTCCATGTGCCATCGAACTTGGTTACCGTCCAACGAAGTCCGCACAGGAACTTCGTTGGCCGAAAGGGGGGTCTGTAGCATATGCACATGTATCAGGATAATCAATAAACTTTGGAGTTTTCAGAACGCTTTTAACCTGATGAACTGTGTTCGTTAATCACTAAATCGGCTCCGAACAGTCTGCTAAAGATGAGCCCACTTGACACCTTTGTTGCCCTCCGAGGTAACACAGGAGGCCCAATTTCCTTGCTCTTAGGACATCAAAGGGGCCCCTCATGTGGACTACGGGCCAGATCCACATTCCAACACCCACACACACAGGCACACACAGGCACACACACACAGACACATACAGAAACACACAAACATACATTATATGTAATATATGTAAACTACCACTATGCTGAAATATATCCATCATATATTTTAGGGCCTATGCATGTTTCCTAGTGTTTAAATGAGTGTGTTTGTACTAGTGTGCATTTTAATAGTGGAATTCTGTCTGTAAACCATAACTTCTTTTCTATGCCCTTCTGATCTGTCGAGTTTGATCTCTCCGTAAAGCTCCGGACTCGAGCTATTCACTGAGGTGGGTCACATGGCTGACATATGCATTTTTCTATGTGTTTAATGATACTGTGAAGAAAGCGCTCGATCTCGAAATCCGATCTGATAGCCATTAAGTATGCAAATTCATCTAGGAGACCAAACCAAGGAACTTTGCCCGCCAAATAGTGCTGCACATCTATTGGCCGCTACAATTCAGGAGGTGTGTTAGCTTGGGTTTCCATAAAAACAACGACACACACCTTCTCCTTTGTTCTCCCGGTGACCTCCCGATCGTCTCGTGCACGTCTCTCCGGACGCCTCAGGTGACCGCGCTTCCCAACCACGCGTGCAGCTCGGGAGGACCACTTCCTCTCTCTCTCTCTCTCTCTCTCTTCGTTTAAGTTACTTAAGTTTAAACCTCTTTTGAAAACCCCGCCGGAGAAACCCTCTCGGAAAGGACCAACCAAGCCAAGCGCATTGAAACTGCTACTCACGGACTTGAACCAATAAGCAAGTATTATCATTTACCTGAAATTTGTCTAAACTGATTTCTGTGCTGGCTCTCTCAAAAAGGTTTAACTGTGTAATTTGCCATTCTTTGATCATCTTTCTTTCCCTGTCTTTTCTTCAGTTTCACTCTTGTGTATATATATGTGCATACCTTCTGTATATATTTTAGACGTATAATCTCTGTAGTCATAGCTGCATATATTAAACACTTAATTCATGCTCGATTGTTCTGGTTGTTCTTTCAACTGAAAACCAAGTCACTTTAACGTTTCGATCGCTTTATGCTTTGATGCTATAATAGCAAGTTATTTTCATGGCCAGAGAATAACTCTGTTTATAATATTCTGTGAGGGACTTAGTTTGCTGGACAAACGAACAGTTTCTCTAAATAATTATTAAACCAGAACTAATCATATATGTAATTGATTATAATTCGTTGTAATTGATTCACAATATATGTTTAATTCCCCGTTGGGTCGATATATGAATCATAATTTATTCATAACCTTATGAATTATTATATTCATATTTCATCCATAAATTGATTAATAACCGCTACATTCGTTACATAAGCATACTATAAGGTTCTATAAAGCAAGTTTTATAGTACAATGAAATGTTATTGCTGTTTTTAATGATGTTTTAGTTACTTTTTAAACAAAAAATCTTGAACATTTAAGGAAATAAATGAACATTTATATTAATCCACAAATAAATAATATTTTTTAATATGCAATAGAGAATCATGATTTTTGATGAGTTAATTGCTGCAGTCTATTTAAAATCTTTAATTAATCTGAATGAATTATTTAATTCAGATTAATTATCAGCATTTTTGAACAAATCTCTTGAATGAATGATTCAATGACAAATACATTTTTTAACATTCATTTGTCGCCACCTAGTGGCATAATGATGTAATGATACAATCATCATTTGAAGCAAGTTACTTTCAAAAGGCGATTTACTCTATTTTTATTGCTACTGTAGACATCAGTGTTTATATGCGAACTATAAACTTTTACTTCTGTGATAATTTGAATATTTGTAAAACAGAAATAACAATACTGTGTGGTTGGAAAGACTGTCTGTGAAGCTGTTTTAAACATACATGACAACTGCTTTCTCTGGATAAGCTGCACCGCCAACGCAGAGTTGAATGTCACAGTGTGCTTTTGTCAATGGTTTAACAGACACAGGAGAATTGTCATTTAGGAGTAAGATCGCATTTTGGAATCAAGATCGCAAAGCACAGTGTATATTCTTCAAATGTTCCCACATATGCATAATAGGCCTATATTGCATCTGCATGGGACGAAAACAAAAATGAAGTTTCTTAAAAACTGACGCATGCATTTATTGATAAAAATGCAGAAATTCAAACTTGGTAGCATGATTTTTTTCATTTAACTTGTGCATTTGTTTCTTCAATCTTGCATGCTCTGCATTTGTTGTGGTAGCACACGTGTAATTGGAGACAGCCTCTGTAATAATAATAATCTAGCGTTAGCGTCAGTTCTGGCAGGTCACGTCAGTCAAGCTTGCATCAGCTGACTCCCAGGTGACTTGCGTCTACCTATAGGAATACGATGCCTATCACAGCATCTATATATAAGCTCCTCAGTATTATCAGCAGCTATTGCATTCTCAGGAGCAAATTATATGGCGAATTCGACAGGCAAACAGCATCATCTCACTAGGAATTGTGCAATCGGGAATTTAGCGAGAGGGATTCGTGGATTTCACCTCTCATACACGTGAATTCGCCGCACTGATCATAAGCCGACTGATTGGAAATGACTGAGTTAACGTTAGCATTGCTTCTCGCATGGCTGCAATTAGATATGGACTCGCAGTTCAGATGGATCTGTACTCCCCGCATGAAGAAGCATTTCAAGAGAAGATCAAACATCCACTTCGGCTATTTCACTCAACTTCATCTCTGAATGTTTCCACGAAGCTAAGCTAAGTTCCTTTTAATGCTCATTGTTTTAAAGCTAACTCATGCTGTTGCTAAAGCTATCAGTGTTGCTTAGGCTTCTAGTCCTTCTTAGTAAAATTTGTTTTTGCAAAGCTTTGCGATCGTATTGGCGATGTGCGTTACTTATCTGGTGTCGTGGCAACCGGCTCGATCGCTGTGCACACTTATCGGGTCGCTTTCCTTTGTATAGCAACATACACGCTGGTCGGATCGCTGTGTTTAGCGCTATACATCGCAGATTCAAGCAGCTTTGCAGTACAGACAGAAAACAACTATTCATGGTGCAAACAGATTTTCTGCTGTGGCGCAGCACATAGTAAACATCGTTTTTCTCAAAGCTATAGTGCATTGGGAACGCTCGTTCTTAAAGGTTTAGTTGTTTTTGGAACAAGCCGTTCTTAAAGCTACATTGCTATTGAAAACGCTCCTTCTTAAAGCTATAGTTGCTATTTAGAACAAGCTGTTCTTAAGGCTATCTAGCTGCTATGGAAGGCAATAATAATAAAAAAAAAAAAAAAAATTTGCTTGTTACCGAAGCTCTAGTGTCATTGCTGCATACTATAAGCACATACTGTGAGGTTTCTATTCAACCCTAACAACATCGAACTTGATCCCGTAGGAGTGTGAAATCATGGGAGTCATCATCTTCACTTCCACAGCCGAAGGAATCAGCCCGACTGGAGTAGAAATTGTTCATGATGAGGAAGCACTGTATTTCGTGCCTAGCTGCATGCTGCATCTAACTCGGAGCTATTGCTGCGGGTGTATGCTTCCCCGTGTATGCTTACTACCATAGTTAATACTAGTCTGTGATTTACAACATGCTTGTTGTATCAGTTTGCTGCTGATAGGGGTGTAAGCTTCCCCCAATAGGAGAAAGAAAATAAATAATAAATAAATATGTATTAGGCAATGGGTGTATGCTTCCCCGATGAGGTTGCCGATAATGGTGTAAGCTTCCCCCATTATATATAATATATAAAATCGCTAACTAAATGCGCTACAACATGCTTGTTGTATCAAATTGCTGCCGCTACGGGTGTAAGCTTCCCCCATTTATTAATTAAAACACAACACTAGCCTAGGCTCATTCCTCATTCAGGTAACTGCATTTTAAAGAACATGCATTCAGATTTTCGCACTCAGTTTGTGTTGGGGGATTCGGCATATGGTTTGTTTTGGGGGTTTATTGCTGCTCTCCCTGCTCTTATTCATGCTAGGCTGCATGGAGGCGCAGGGAGTTCTTGCCCAGAACAGAACCATACCGCCAATACAAACTCTATGCATTATCTATCATATTTGACGATAGTGGTCCTGACAGAAATCTAGCGTTAGCGTCAGTTCTGGCAGGTCACGTCAGTCAAGCTTGCATAAGCTGACTCCCAGGTGACTTGCGTCTACCTATAGGAATACGATGCCTATCACAGCATCTATATATAAGCTCCTCAGTATTATCAGCAGCTATTGCATTCTCAGGAGCAAATTACCCTCCTCCATCCCCAGCTCCTCCTCTCTTCAGTCAGGATGGTCTTATTATTTCCCTAATCAGACTAATTCTCGAATATGTGTTCGTTAAATTATGACATTCAATGATATCTGCATATGTTGGTCCTGTTCTGTTTACCCTAGGGGGTTTATTGCTGCTCTCCCTGCTCTTATTCATGCTAGGCTGCATGGATGCGCAGGGAGTTCTTGCCCAGAACAGAACCATACCGCCAATACAAACTCTATGCATTATCTATCATATTTGACGATAGTGGTCCTGACAGAAATACACAAATGGTTATTAAATTCCGTAATGCACTTTCATTATCAGATAGATAATTTTTTTTAGCCCTAGTCCTTCATTCAGACATACATCTCATTGTAAATTTTGTTTACACTCTCATTCTCAGTCAGGAGAAACAGCCCCTAAGGTTCTAAATCTTGACTCATTGATGGAAATTAAGCTACTGTAAGCTTAGAGAAATGAAAACAGTTAAAATATTATTTACAATTATTCACAGTATTTTAATGTTAACCGTATTGTGCATATAACTTGCTGCAATAAATAGTACTACCGAATATTGGCGCACATCTTCTTCAAAAAATGTTTTTTATAGGCTATAGGCCTACTTTCCCCCTCATAGCATGGCGGGCCAAATCAAAGTTCATCATGGGCCAACTTTGGCCTGCGGGCCCTAGTTTGGGCATCTCTGATATAGACCTTAGGTAGTCTCGGCCCTTTTTCAGCACTGTGCTTGTTGTGTTCTGTCTTCCGGTTTGTATTTCCACAGCATGAAGGTAAGATCTTACAGATTTATGAATGAACTGTTTGTTCCTGGTCTACTGACATTGTTACATTGTGTCTCCCGGTTTGTATTTCCACAGCATGAAGGTAAGATCTTACAGATTTATGAATGAACTGTTTGTTCCTGGTCTACTGACATTGCCTACTTTCCCCCTCATAGCATGGCGGGCCAAATCAAAGTTCATCATGGGCCAACTTTGGCCTGCGGGCCCTAGTTTGGGCATCTCTGATATAGACCTTAGGTAGTCTCGGCCCTTTTTCAGCACTGTGCTTGTTGTGTTCTGTCTTCCGGTTTGTATTTCCACAGCATGAAGGTAAGATCTTACAGATTTATGAATGAACTGTTTGTTCCTGGTCTACTGACATTGTTATGACATCTACTTCAAACATGGTAACTTTCATTAATTCTACTATAAGTAAATCCACTTCACCAGCTAAATACTCTTGCCATAGAAATATGCAGAGCTAACACAAAAAATTCTAAAAATGACTGTGCAGTTGTTTCTCTGGCACATAAAGTCTATACAAACATGGTGCACTTATATTACTTATGTATGGTAAAAGTGCAATGTGGCAATGTGGTGGAATAAATCCTGCTTACTAAATAAAAAGAAACACCAATCACCAATAGGTAAAGTCATGTTTCACTGCAAATTCCAATCTCGGTTACTATAGAAACAGGACACAGTGCCTGAGAGTTGATATGCACATGCACACTGGCTTGTCCAGCCTGAAATTAAGCCTTTTTAACACCTTCCCATTTGGCAAGTGGGGCATAAATGATAGGGTTGCTGCTTATAAGTCATCTGAATAGAACACATAACCAACATATATTTAGAAAAGCCAACACTTGTGAGTTACGTTTCAAGTCTCAGAATTACTGTAATTAATATGGAGACATACAAGTTCAACATAGAACAAAAATAAAAATTTAAAAAAAACATATTTTTAAATGTATATAATATGTGGCTGTATTGTGGCAACTTAGAAACACAATGAAGCTGAAGCCACAAGTCTGCTCATGCTTCATTTCAAATCTGAGGATGTATCTGTAAACAACTATGAATTTTATTAAACATTATCTAAGACGTTACAACAGAGACACGGAGGCAGAGGATAAACAATCCAGTAAGTTTATAAATAAAGCGAGCACAGGGATGGTGAGCAGATAGGGTTCTTGAGAGATGAAGGGAATATATACTGTCATGATTTTGTCTGCAGATGCGGATGAAGAGATGAGATGGAAGGAGCTGGCGGAGACACTCACACACACAGGCAGGTAGGCACACAAGGAGAACAGGAGACGAAGGAGATGGAGGAGACGACTGGAGCAGTAAGTATGGGCGTTTGAGTCCTTAAGGTTAGCATACATATGTTGTAGTGGAAACGAGACGACAGGACAGTGAGGGTGTGGTGTGTTGGTTTTGTAGTGGTGTATGATTGCAGTGCTGATGAGTCTCAGGTGGCGTGATCAGTAAGCTGAGTATTGTTCTGTGCGGGGGAAGGGGGAGTGAGGTGGAACCTGACGTGTCTGTGACGTACCCCCCCTCCCACGGCCGCTCCTGAGGGCGCGGACCCGACGTCGTGGTGGTCGTCCTCTAGGGCGTGGGGCTGGTCTGTCTGGGTGGTTGCGTGGAAGGTCTGTACCGGATGGATCAAGGAATCATTCTGGGGAACCCCATGAGCGTTCTTCGGGCCATAGCCTTCCAGTCGACAAGGTAGTCAAGCGACCCACACAGGCGGGGGATCCAGGATTTCGTGAACCACGTAAGCTGTGCCGTCCTCCACGGATGGTGTGGAGGGGGGCTCGTGGCGGCTGCCACGTCAGGTCTGGGAGGGAAGACGAACGATAAGGGTGATGTGAGGTTTAAGCAGTGATACGGTGGAATGTAGGTGGATTCTGGCTACTATTACACTGTTGCTGGGTAGTTGTGAAGGACGTAGTTGGGATGACGGGGTTGCCTGGGGCCTATAGGATGGTGGATAACAGCTGATATCTTGGAAATGTGACAGCCTATTTTGTTCGTGTATAAGTATCACGCATTTGTTTGTAACAAGTGGTGTAATTTTCGTGCATGAGAAAATGCAGCGATTTTTTTTTTTTTTTTGTGTTTTTTTTGCGCAGCAATCATGTACTTCTTGTATGCCTTCTGCAGGCGGACAGGGCAGTTCCAAAGCCTAATGCTGAATTTATGAACAGCAGCTGTACAGTTTCTTTGCGCAATATCTTACCTCGACTCCAGTGTTTAAAAACCTTCACGGTTTTCAAATAAGAAGGAAAGAATGAAGAATGTAGCAGTGTAATAATTCAGGATCAAACAAAACTTGGCAAACGCACAAATATGCATGCAATATTTGTTTTGTGCCCGAGCCAATGTTAATGATAAGTTATTCTGATAGAGATGGAAAAAGTTAAACAAGCTTGAGGAAAAAAAAACTGCTAAAGGGCGCGGAAAGGGGGCCCTCCGCCAGTAGATGAGGGCCCTACCCGTGACGCAACCTCAACACCCAATGATAATTTTGTATTAAAGTGTTAGCCTGAGCCGGCCGGCAGCAAAAATATCGTCCCAGGAGAAGGGGGACTGGGATTGGGGGGTGCGTTTGACCGGGGGGTGGGTTTTTTACAATTTTCTAGGTGTTGGTAAAAAAATTTTTTTTGGCATCACCAAGCACGGAAAAAGTTTGCAAAACAGTACATCAGTGGAGCATCAAATCAAAAAGAATAGCCTAACTTAATTTTGCTGAGCAGCTTTGCTGCTTAAATGCTGATGGACTTTTGTTGTCCTCAACATTTGCTTGATCTGGTTCAATGGGTTGATCTGCGGACGATGGAGTAAGGGCGAATGAAATTGGCGGGGGACTCAGCTTCTGCAGGGGCAGACGCATCCTGATGTCCCTGGTGGACAGCCGACCTTCTGCCCGGTGGGTAGACAGGAGCTTCGGAGCGCGGAAGGTCGGAGTCGTCTTGCCGTCGCAGAGGGCTCCGCAGTTGGTGATGAGCTGAGTCCCAAACCCTCTCGCTCTCCGAAGGAACCAGTAGTCGACTGCGGGGACGTTGGAAGGTTCCCCTCCCAGGGGAACAGTGGGGGGTTGGTAGCCGAGTACGCACTGGAAGGGTGTCAGTCCAGTTGTGTGCTTGGCGGAGGGAGTTCTGTGCGTACTCGGCCCAAACCCAGGTACTGGTTCCAGGAGTTCTGGTGGCACGTGACAGAAGGTACGCAGGAAGCGGCCTATCTCTGGATCTGGCGTTCCGTCTTCGCGTCGACTGATGGATGGTATCCAGATGACCTGGCTGACGGTCACACCCCAGGAGAAGAAGGCCTCCCAGCAGTGGGAGACGAATTGGGGTCCTGCTGGAGACTATATATATAGGGTATTCCAATGATGATAAAAACATGATTAAACATAACCGGCAGTGGCCTGGCGGTAGGTAGACCCTTCAGGGGGGTAGGCGGCGGACTTTGAGACGCGGTCTACCACCACCAGGATGCACGTGTGACGTCAGACTCAGGGAGATCGGGGGACGAAGTCCACTCCAGGTTGTGACAGGGTCTCTCAGGAACCGGGCAGATTGTAGGAGCTTGCGGGGGAAGATGGCGTGGGCTCTTGGAGATGGCGCACTCCCTGCAGCCCTGCACGTACCTTCTTGACATCGTTGGCCTGTTGGGCACCAGAAGCGTTGTTTTTGAGCAACGAGAGGGTCTCATTGACCCCGGGTGACCAGTGCCAAGTGAAGAGTGGGTATGGTGCAGAAGTGGAGTGCGACGTGCCCGTGTGACGTATTGCAAGGCTTGGGGGCAACCCGGCGGAGTGCGTGTGTGAGGCATTGGAGGAGAGGGAATGGTTTCTCGGACCACTGGATGGGGTTCACGAAAATGGACTCCGGCAGGATAGTTTCAGGAACTTCAGGCTTTTCCTCAGGGGAAGGAGGCGAGAAAGGCGCAGTCTTTGGTGTTCTTTGAACCAGGACGGTAAGAGAGAGAAATTGACCTTGAGAAAAACATGGCCCAGCGAGCTTGGCAAGGGTTGAGTCTTTTGGCAGCCTTCAGATATAAGGTTTTTATGATCAGTGAGAACTTGGAATGGATGAGTAGCCCCCTCCAACCAATCCCTCCACTCCTCCTAGAGAGCAAGCTTACGACCAGGAAGTTCGCACGGTCACAATGTCGTAATTGACCTCGCCAGGTTGAGCTTGCCGGGAGAAGAAGGCGCATGGATGGAGTCTACTTGGTGTCCCTGCTGCTGCGATAGGACCGAAATCCCACTCCGGTGGTGGAGGCGTCCACTTCCCTCGATGAATGGGAGATGGGTTAGGGTGGACGGGAGGGAGCGGTGGTGAAGGCTCTTTTGAGGGTCTCGAAGGCGTTGTGGCTTGTTGGGACCAGGACAGAGACTTGGGCTGGTTACGGAGTAAGTGGTGAGTGGACTGAACGATGGTACTGTAGTTTTTGATAAAACGGCGGTCGGTTGGAGAAACCTAGGAAGCGTTTGGAGTTCTTTGATTGTAGATGGAGTGGGCCAGGACTGGATGGCGGAGACCTTCCCTCGTCCATCGGATGCCACTGTGATCTATTATGTACCCAGGAATTGGACAGAGGGCTGGTGAAAGGAGCACTTTTCAGCTTTGAGGAAGAGATGGAATTGCCGTAAGCGTTGGAGGACCTCCGCAACGTGGTGGCGATGTTCGGCCAAGCTCCGGGAGTAGATGAGGATGTCGTCAATATACACCAGAAACGAACTTGTGGAGAAACTCCGGAGCACCCGTGTATGAAATCCTGGAATACGGAGGGGCGTTGACCAGGCCATACGGCATGACGAGATACTCATAGGTCCGGTGGGCGTGCAAAGGCGGTCTTCCACTCGTCCCCCTCGCGTATCCGGATGAGTTGTACGCGTGCGGAGGTCCAGCTTAGTGAAACACAGTGGCACCACGAGATGTTCCAGGGCCGCTGGGACGAGGGGAAGTGGGTAGCGGAACTTGACAGTGATTTTGTTGAGGGGCACGGTAATCAATGCAGGGCCTCAAGCCTCCGTCCTTCTTCGCCACAAAAAAGAAGCTTGAAGCAGCAGGGGAAGTAGACGGCGGATGTAACATTGGTTGAGGGCCTCTTTGATGTATTCCTCCATGGCCTTCTCCTCCGGTATTGACAGGGGGTAAATACGTCCCCTGGGCACTGGTTTCACCCGGTAGCAGATCGATGGCACAGTCCCATGGCCGGTGTGGAGGAAGCTTGGAGGCACGTTGCGGGCAGAAAACGTCACTGAAGGGGGCGTAGTCAGGGGGAATCCACGGAGCGCTTCTCTACAGGGCTTTCGATAGAGGTGGCGTTGATGGAGAGGACTTGGAGAGTGGAGACTTCGGAAAGGAAGCGCCGGGAAGCAATCTGGAAAGCAGTGTCGCCCCCACTTCAGGACTGCCCGTGCGCCAGGAGATGGGGATTGTGTTGTTCAAGCCAACGGCGCCCTAGAACCACGTCAGCGGGGACTCCTCCAGAACCAGAAGATGTATCTTCTCCGAAGCAGGATGCCAACACAGAGTTGAAGTGGTCCCACACAATGACGGGTTTTACGGTCAGGGGTTTGCCCGTGATGGAGGGGGAGTTTGAAGAGTAGTCGGAGCGGGAGATTTTTGCGCTTGTTGACAGAGGAGCGCTGAGATGAAATTTCCTGCTGACCCTGGAGTGAGGAGCGCCACCACTGGAACAGAGGTATTTGCAGCAGTAAGGATTCAAAGTGTAGTGAGTGGTTTCATTTCTGAATGGAGGAAAAATGCACTCACCACGGCGAGGAGGACGGGTTGGGCATGTGGGAGATGACATTGCCCCGGAGATCCAAATATAGATAAGTTCAGGGTCAGCCTTCTTTGTCTTTCACTTGAGGTGAGACGTGAATGGTCAATTTGCATCGGTTCGGTGGCTGGTTCTGGGGAGCTGACGGGTTCGGACCGGGCGGAGGAGGTTGGTGGTAGATGACTGGCCCTGGTGCTCGAGGAGACACGACTGCATACGAGAACCACGCGGATGGCGAGTTGGATGAAGCGTTCGAGTCCCATTGAGTCCTCTATGCAGCGAGAGCAGCCGCACGTTGGGTTCCAATCCCTGACGGAAGTGGTGATGAGGCCTGTTCATTCCATCCGCTGGTGGCGGCTAGCGTTCGGAACTGCAAGGCATATTTCAGAAACAGAGAGATCTTTGCTTTAGATATAGAGTTTCTCCCCAGTGGAAGAATATCGTCAGAGGTTTCCGAAGACCTTCACGGAAGTGAGAGACACGCCGAATATGACTGGACAACAGGGCCTTTCTGGGTCACAAGGAGTCTGCCCAAGGAGCAGGGGCCTTACCTTGCAGTTGCGAATGAGAACGCTTATTTAGCGGTCGGTGGTGTAGAGGTGCAGCTGCATCTCCAGGACCAGTTCGCATTGGAGAAGGAATCCGCTGCATTCCTCCGCCGCTCCGAGTAGGGCGCGGATTGGCCATGGGTTGGCGGTGAATGATGGAGAAGGAGCGGTGATGGAGGGTGCGGAAGTTGCAGCGTTGGATGGTGATGGTGAAGATGGTTGTGGTGTGAGTGCTCGGGGCAGTGCGTCCACGAGCTCTTGAAAAGGGTCGTTGGTGCTCATGCTGTGAAGGTTACGGTCCGGTCTTCTCTTACAACAGAGACACGGAGGCAGAGGGTATAAACAATCCAGGTAAGTTTTACATAAACAGGAGAGCACAGGGTGATGGTGAGCAGATAATGGGTTCTTGAGAGATGAAGGAATATAATACTGTCGCTTTTGTCTTGCAGATGCGGATGAAGAGATGAGATGGAAGGAGCTGGCGGAGACACTCACACACACAGGCAGGTCGGGCATACAAGGAGAACAAGGAGACGAAGGAGATGGAGGAGACGACTGAGCAGGTAAGTATGGCGTTTGGAGTCCTTAAGGTTTAGCTACATATGTTGTAGTGCAACGAGACAGGACAGTGAGTGTGTGTGAGTGTGGTGGTTTTGTAGTGGTGGTGATTGCAGTGCTGATGAGTCACAGGTGGCGGTGATCAGTAAGCTGGTGATTGAGTGCGTGGGTAAGGGAGTGAGGTGGAACCTGACGTGTCTGTGACAAGACCATATCATGTGTGTTTTTAGAGAAGGCTAATAAAAGGTTAATATATATATATATATATATATTATATTAGTGCCCCCTGTAAGCTCCTGCAGTCTATTGATTGTCTATTTCTGGTGTGGTGAACTGCCCCATTCATGTTTCTTGTTCTCACTTGACAAACCTTTCACACCTAATCTTCAATTCTTTTATTATTATTCTTTCGTTTTTATTCAGCCACTATCCACCTTATTCCTGACGAGCCTACTTCGTTTTGAATTATGGGTGGCACTTCCAGTTTGGGAACTTCCATTCAAAAATACAGAAACTAACCATTTCAAATCATAAGGTTGCCTTACAAATAAAGCTTATCCGTCAGTTTGACTGAATGAGCTGTCAATTTTCCTTCATGTTTTATTTTTTAGACATCATGAGAATAAAAAAACGTTTGGTATTTTAACATGACGTTATAACAAGAATATCTATGGCAAGAGCTCTTTTCAGTCGCTGCATTCTTTTCCTCATGATTATTTTCTTTTTTTCCTTTGCATTCCACTGTAATTGTATGAAAAAGGACAAAACTGCACATCTGTGGTCTGTTCTCACGATTTAATTTACAATATATCCTCTTTAATAATTCACTAGAATGTACAAAGAATCTCGTTTTTCTCCTCAAATCCTCACGTCTCTTTCCAGGTTTGTTTTCACAGGTAAATACAATTTATTATCTTAGAAATCACTTAGAAATAGTGTCACGCAATGCTGAAGTTAATGAACATTTTTGATTAAAGCAACATATGTTACATAATGCGGATATATATTACTACAGTGATATGTAACCCGACCATTATAGCTGTGGAAAGAATCACGCTTTTGGGGTTAATCATGGTCTGTTGAACCTTGTTGATGCTTTTAAACTTTTGTCCTTTAAATGTTCGATGGTTGAAGGGTGAGTAGAATAATGTTATCTCATTATACCCAGTTTAAAAAAACAAACAAACATATTATTGGGTTCATAGAGTCTTTCACTGATTGTTCATAGCTTAACGGAAGTTACACCCATAATTTGCGCAAAGCATAATGGGGTGTAGGAATAAGGTGGATTAGCCTTTATTCTGGCATTACATGGCTTTGCCACCTATTTTGAATAGTCTTTTTTTATAAAAGAAAACAAAAATTTTCTTATGAACTTACGTGAAATTCTTTTGCCAAAATACACCATGAAATATAACTGCACCAGTGCAGCAGGTGCAAAGCTACAATTAGCATCAAGCTACATAAGACAATTTATACGACAACTTGTACAACTAATGCTTTTGCTCAAAACCACCAACGAGTGTTTGCAATAACTTCTGATTGCAATCTAATGTGAGTTTTGTGATAATTTCTAATGTGATAATTTGTCATATTATGTTGTTGAAATATGTTATTTATAGCCTTTTATAAGAATCACTGCACCTCCTTCATGTAATCCTTTATTGTGAAAATAAGCCAAATTGCATGAAAATCACATACAAACTATTTACTATTTTAATTGTGTTTATTAGCTTAATGTTTCATGAAACATTTCTCTGGGTTTTACGGAAAAGAATGCAGAATTGGTAGTTGCATCATGAACACAAATTGCTCCAGGCTCACTTGATGTTTTTTTCCATTTGCTAACTCCAGTTTAGTTTGGTCATTAGATGCCTCCATACAAATCAGTTATTCATCATGGCTGCTTTCTGGCAGATCTCTACAAATTATTTGTTTATTCGTCTATTATCATTCCACCCACTTCCAAACTGTGTGAGAGAGAATGCTTGGTTTATATTATTGTGTTGAGCCCACAATATATTTAGTGATACTATTAAACCACTGTATGAACTATGCTGCTGTCACAATTGCCTTGAGAAATAACTAAACTTGATTCAAGGAAAACAATTCAAAATAAATGTGATTAATAATAATAATTTGAAATCTTTCTGTCAGACTGTGGTAAATCGAGTAAATCAACTGCATCTCTCTCCTACATGTGTACGCACAGTGAGTCATGTGTAAAGGAAGCATGTTCTTTCTCATATTTCTGAAGATGGAACACTTTGGTTCGGGCTAAATAAATGTGTTAATTCAACTCGCAAATGGCGTAAACATCAGCGCTACAAGCTGGCTGCGTACTGTGATACTAAAAAACTTTGGCTCACAATTAAAAAAAAAAAAAATGCGGTCTCTATAATGCCACATCTACACCACCAGAGCGCTCAAACACGTTTGACAAGAAAGGCAGCAGCAGTAGAACGTCTAATGCTATGAGAGGCTGAAGAAGGATACATTAAAACAGCCTGTATCATCATTACCTGATATCTCACCTGTTACATTATTGTTACATATGGTCAGTTATACTGGAAATTCTATTTCTGTACTACTGAAATTCTTTTTTTCCCTCTTCTTCCAGAGATTTCTCCCTCCACTTGTCATGACTGCTAACCTGCGAGGGAAAGAATGGGCTTTCAAAAGCATTCTCTTCCATTGCGACAACTCTATTGCAGTCTATTGCATCAACAAATGCAAATCAATGCCGTCTAATCTGGTCTTTTGCTTGGAACTAGTTCAGATTACAGCAGAACCTATAGCAGGATTTAAAATTCAAATTAACTCTCTCTCTCTCTTACATTTTGCCATAAATTTAGGGCATTGGCTCCATATGACCTGTCACCAACCCCAGTGCCTCTCTATATGTGGATCTAATGTTCCAGTAAATCTTCATCTCAATAATCCCAATTTTTTCTATAAACAAATTTTTGGTCAGCAGTGCCCTGCTATTAATAGCCCACAAGTCTACCTCTTAATTAAAAGCATCCAAAAATCTCAACCCTGCCATTTAGATTCTTGTTTGCCACTTACTCATGAAGTATTAAGCAAATGCTTATTCCCCTTCATTCAGGATATCACTTAGGAAACACGTCTGTTTTTTTTCTATAAACTAATTTTCGGTCAGCATTCTATCCTCTATTCATCGTCACTTCCTTCAGATTCCTCAGATGTTCGTAATTTACTTGCAATTGTCACGGGTGTTTTGGTTTTGTTCACGTTTATGATTTCATGTCTTTTATTTTGTAGTTTGTTTCATGTTGCTTGTTTGTGTCATGCTTCCCTTGATCCTCATGTTCTCCCTTAGTCCATGTGTCATGTTCTCATTGGTTGTTTATGGTCATGTGGTTTTCAGTTCTATTCTGTTATTGGTTCCCTTGTTCCTTGTGTCACTTCCCCATTGGTTGTCCTAGTCATATGTTCCATCAGGTCTTGCATTTATAGCCATTGTCTTCCCCATGTTCCTTTGTCATGTATTGTTTTATGTAACCTGCTTTTGGTGAGTGTCTCTTTTTGGTGAGTGTAGTCTCTGTCTGTTTTCTCAGCCATTTAGTGTAGTCTCAAGTGGACTCCCTTCCGTTACAGCAATTCTAAATTTGATCTGCAGATACATTTGTATTACTCTAATCTTCAAATACTATAAAGCGACACTATCCACTTTAATATCAAGCATAGTAAAACAGATCAATTAATGAGCAGCCATTCAATATGACTTTAGGCCAATGGTTGCCAAACGCCTTTCAAAAGTACATCAGGTCAAACCTGTCTCACATTAGATAAGCTCATCAATCTTATTCAATAATCTAGTCACCACACACCTGTTCGCATTAATCAATAACTCCACTTGCTCTCCTCCATTTCTTGGCAATAGCAGGACTCAGAGGTGTCAAGTAACGAAGTACAAATACTTCGTTACCTTACTTAAGTAGAAATTTCGGGTATCTATACTTTACTGGAGTAATTATTTTTCAGACGACTTTTTACTTCTACTCCTTACATTTTCACGCAATTATCTGTACTTTACTCTTACATTTTAAAAAATAGCCTCGTTACTCCTATTTCATTTCGGCTTGTTTTCATTCCGGTTGGAAAAAAAAAAAAACTATCCAGATAATCGCGCCATCTGGATAAGAGTGAATTTGATTGTGGTTGTGGGAGATAAACATATACAATTCTGACACCCTCTTGGGTGTACGCGATCCAGCGCACCTGCATGCCTACACAATCACGTCAAAATAACACAATACATCCACACTCCAGCAAGGCTGACAGTGGGGGGTCGTTACTCGAAAAAAGATTATTTCTAAAAAGTTATTATTTCTCTACTACTGGCTCATTTTAGGCTATCAAACGGGTGCTTTCTCTCGTCCTCTGCAAAATTAAGCTAGGTAGTTCGGTAGAGAGCGTTGAATAAATTAGCGTATACACCCGGTTTTTAAACTGTTTTTAGCGCGACCCTTTTTATTAGGTGACCTATAGATATAAAACCAGCTAGCAGAACAAGCCAAAACAAATTAAAATAATAAATCAACGAAACTGAAGGTAAACCTGCGTTGTCATGGTGTTATACCTCTCTCTTCGGTGAAGTGGAGCAGTGCTCTTGCTGAAGGGCACGGATGCACTACGGACTATTGTTCCCTTTTATATTTTTTTTTTTTTATTTATTTTGATTTATTTTTTAAGCGAACAAGCTGCGAGTCCGTTTACAGCTTGTTGTGTGTGCGTGAGGCGCGCGCGGGCACTCGAAACAGAACAGCTGTCTTCTGCAGGGAGACTTGCCATGCGCAACGTCATTGCAACGTTCGTGGCCAGGTCAGATTACGTCAGGGCCCATGCGTTCATCGGAGGGGCTTCATCCCTATGCCCTAATCCCTTCAAATGTTTACCTCCAGAGTGAGAGATTCGAAGGGATGAAGGGTGTAGAGGTCAAAAATCTCCTTTTTTGGAACGCACCTTCTGCGTCATCTTAACGAGACAATCAAGGAGGATAGATTGCGCAAGTGCGCCTTTGTTTAACGTTAGTTATTTATTTATTTATTTTTTGGTTTATCGCACCATAATGTATATTGTGTCTATGTATTTGAAAATTTGAATGGACTGATAAAGAGAGCTGTAAGTATTTTTGTTGAAGTACAATGTCGTTTGGACCATAATAATGTACTAAACTAACTCAATCTAAATATTACAGTAGTATAGAAAAATACTATACATATTTATAGGTAAAAATCGAACTCCGAGCTCTGTACCCATTCTGTGAAGACAAACAAATTCCACTGTGCAAAGGATCATGGGGGTCCGAAGTGTCCATCAGTTATACCCTTCGAATCCCTTCTTCCAAAGGGCCCTTTAAAGTGGGCCAGTTTTGAACACTTCGGTTTGGAACGACCTTCAATATGGCGGCCATGATTGTTTTCACTCCGAAGTGCCCTTCGGAGGGCGATATATCCCATTGGAATGAGAGTGTGTTGCCGTTTTGGATGCTCAGTTGGTAACCAAACAACGCCGATTAAACATGTTCAACAAAACAGCCCCACCAACCAACAGCCAACAAGCTCCACAACGAAATTGTTGGCGTTTGTCGGTGCGGTGTGAACTGAAACAAAAACAGCTGAAAACTTGGCGGGTTGGGGGGGTGTAATGTCAAGCCCTGATGTACTAAGCCTGCCCTGGGGTACACCAAAACTACCCACATTTTTCTTGTCCGCTGCCCTCACAGATTCCTGCAGTTAAGCTTGGATGTACATTTACATTCCAATAAAGGTTATTGATGACATTTTGAGGAGGTGGAGGCACAATAGACCCTGTGACACGGCCTAACTTTTGCCTTAATGGCATTTTTTTCCCTTACATTACTTTTGCTTTATACTTTAAGTAGTTGAAACCAGTACTTTTACACTTTTTACTTGAGTAAAAAGCTTGAGTTGATACTTCAACTTCTACAGAAGTATTTTTAAACCCTAGTATCTATACTTCTACTTGAGTATTGAATGTGAATACTTTTGACACCAGTGGCAGGACTTCCCCCTCTGCTCCACAGCTCACCAAAGAATATACACTAACAAGAAGCGACACTCAATAGAACATTCCATTGCAACACCGGCGCCCAGCAGCGGCCCTGCGTTTCCGCCATTTTGGGGAGTAAGCGACTCGCAGTCCAATAGTTTCTATGGCAATATCAGCTTTTTTTTTTTTTTTTTTTTTTTTTTTTTAAAAAGTACATTAAAGCTAAAATCCAACCTGAATGATGACAACACAGAATAAAATACTATCACTAGTGATCATCATATCCTTTTTGCTCTTTAGAAACCCAGTCAGTTTGGGTTAAAATTCTTTAAAAGATCTAGTATTAGCATTAGGCTTATAAACACTGAATTAATACCAACATATGAAATTAAAGGACATGCATCAGAAAAATTGGGAATGTGAACAATAAAATATAATGAATATAACAGCTTGATTTTGCAGTGATGAATAATGTCCGTTAAAGCAAAAGTGTCCAAAAGTGGGAATTATGCGATAACTGACACAGCAACGCATCATGTGTTATAAGATCGTTATGTTTGTAGCGTGATCCATTAAAACGAACAATATAGCCTATTTCAATTCAGATAGTGGAGTAATACTATCATTATTCCACTAGGTCTGCAAACATGATGATCTTAAATGTTAATTATTAATTTACTATTAATACCAAAATCGATTGCTGTGACAACTTGCTAAGTGACAAAACAATGTCAAGTCACCGTTATTTATATAGCGCTTTATACAATAGAGACTGTTTCAAAGCAGCTTTACAATGATAACAGGAAAATTGAATGCAAAATGCATTTTGTCTGTTGTTCAGCTGAAGTCAGTTCAGTGTTGATTCAGTTCCGTTGTCATCCAGCTCAGTTCAGTTCACATACAACAGTGTCAGTGCAGTCAGATCAATAATGTCATTGAATATTAAGTGTCCCCAACTAAGCAAACCAGAGGCATCACGCTGGTATGGAGGTGAAGCTGGCCATAGGGGTCTGTGCGAAGGACCTGTCTAGTTCTTGTGGTTTTTGCTAAGGATCTGGGCCTGAACAAGGCTAGGAAGACTATTCCAGAGTTTGGGTGCTAAATAGAAAAAGGATCTACTGCCTGCAGTTTATTTTGATTTTCTAGGTATTATCAACTGGCCAGAATTTTGATATCACAATAGACGTGAAGGACTGAGGAGCTAAATCATTTAGTGCTTTGTAAGTTTAAAAAATTTAAAAGATTTTTAAATGGATGCGATGTTTAATAGGGAGTCAATGCATTTTTGACAGAACCGGGCTAATATGGTCATACTTCCTGGTTCTAGTAAGAACACTAGCTGCTGCATTTTGGACCAGCTGGAGTTTGTTTATTAAGCGTGCAGGGCAACCACCCAGTAGAGCATTACAATAATCTAGCTTGAGGTCATGAACGCATGAACTTACTTTTCTGCATTTGTCATTGAGAGCATACAGTATGTTATAATTTAGATATATTAGATACAGAAATTAGGTTTAGGTCTTGCAATGGGGCTTTCCAATGAAAGATTGGTATCAAAAAGCACACCCAGGTTCCTAACTGATGATGAAGACTTGACAGAGCAGCCAGTTTTTTTTCAGAATTAAGTAGTAGGAAATTACTAGTCATCCAATTTTTTATATAAACTATATATACACTATAACTATTTTTTATATCTTTTATAACTATGCATTGCATACATTTTTTGAATTGGTGTGTTTCGTCAGGGCACAAAGAAATATAGAGCTGAGTATCATCAGCGTAACAGTGAAAAATACCTAGTTCTGGCATGACACTCTAGATGGCGCAGGCTTATAGGTCTAACTCATTTGGTAGCGATCACGATCAGCAATCATTTGGCAGCAGATCTATTCCGCCAAGACCAAATACATTAACATTGCCATATCATAAACATGCCACTCCATTACCATACCAATCTCCCAAGAGTTGTTATGACAGAACTATTGTCATGCTTTTTAATAATATCTCCCAAGGGTAGCATGTACACAGTGAAAAGCAACGGTCCTAGTACTGAGCCTTGTGGTACTTCAGACTGAACTTTGATCTATATGATACCTATTCATTTACTGCTACAAGCTGATGACTGTCAGATAAGTATAATTTGAACCATGCCAATGCAATTCCACTAATGCCAACGTAATTTTCGAGTGTGTTCAAAAGAACATTGTGGTTGATAGTGGTAAATGCAGTGCTAATGTCCAGTACACTAATGGATGCAACCACCATAGATGTAACTCTATACACTCTGTAACTCATAGTACAGTCTCAGTACTATGATATGGTCTAAATCCTGAATGGAAATCCTCACAGATGCCGTCTCTTTCTAAGAAGGACTATTGTTGTGAGGATACTGTCTTTTTAGTATTTTTGACAGAAAAGGGAGATTCAAGATCAGTCTGAAGTTAATTAATTCTATAGGATAAAGTTTTTTATGAGAAGTATTTGTTAAGCCTGACAATCTTAAAGAAATTCACAAAGTCATTACTGCTGTGCTGTTGGGAAATGTCTACACCTGTTAATATTTTATTTTTCATTAATTTAGCAACTGTATTAAATAAATACCTAGGGTTGTGTCTGATTTCTTCTAAAGGATTCGAAAAGTAAGCAGATTAAGCAGTTTTTAAGGCCTCTCTATAGGAGGAAATACTATCCTTCCACACATTAAATGCAAAATATTTTCTAGTTTTGTTTCCTTCCAGCTGTGCTTCAATTTCCAGGCTGCTCTCTTTAGGGCGTGAGTGTTTGTGTTATACCACATGTTGCAATGTTCTCCTTAATCTTTAAGCATAAAGGAGAAACCGTGTCTAAAGTGCTAGATAAGAGAGAGTCCATAGTTTCTGTTACAACATCAAGTTTTTCTGAGCTATCGGACATTCTGCGTAATTGAGACAAATCAGGAAGATTATTTACAAAGCAAACATTAGTGGTAGAAGTGCTAGTTTTACCATATTTGTAACAAGGAGTTCATTTTGTTGCCTTGGCTAAATGTAGCATACACGAGACTAGATAATGACCTGAGATGTCATCACTCTACTGCAGAATTTCAATGCCATCAACACTGATTACATGTGACAATATTAAGTCTAAAGTATGATTACGATAATAAGTGGCACCTGACATGTGTTGTCTAACTCCAATAGAAATCAGAATGTCTATAAATGCAAATCCAAATGCATCTTTTTCATTATCTACATGGATGTTAATGTCACCAACAATTATGACTTTATTGGCAGCCAGTACTTACTGAGCAAATTTTGATAAAGCCTGTATGGTGCCCTGTATACACTAGCCATTATCATTTACACTTGTTACACTAGCCCTTATAGGGTCTTTGGGGTCTTTTTAGACCCCAAACGACGTTTTCTCAAATAAAAAAAAAAAAAGTTCTTTGTCCAAATGACATGAAACTTTGTACAGTTGTTAACACTTTCTAGATCTACAAATAATAAAAAAAAAAATTTGGAGTGATATCTTGTTTTTATGTTAGTGTAGAAAAAAAGTCACACTCAGGGTCTTTGGGGTCTCCACAGACCCCAGGCAACAAAATGTAATTTTGTAACAAAATAATTGTTTTTTTTTTTTTTAAACATATGTAATTTTACTCTGTTTATTAATGTTTTTCATATTTGTACTTGTATCATATACTTGTATTTGTATCATATACTTCATATTTGTGCAGTTTTTGGAGGATTTATCATATCTTTTAAATTTATATAAATAAATATTTTTTTAAATAGGTTTTTATACAAAAACAACTTTTTATGTAAAATTCACTTTATAAAAGACCCACATTTCTAAATTTAATTCATAGGGATAACATGGATAATTTGACGTGGTTTAGTCTAAGATGTTTGCCCATCTTTTGGAAAATGCAGTTTTAAAAGTAAAAAAACTATCACATTTACCAGTAAATGCTGCAGAGCTCCACTATTTGCTATGTGCTATTTGACTGACTGAAGACATCTTTTCACAAGTATTTTCAGTTGGATTTATATCTAAATATTATGAAATCACAATTTTGACAAAAACATTTTTTGTCAAAGTTTAGCATTTTTTTGGACTGAAAAAAAAATGTTTCTCAAAAATGTTGATTATGAGGATTAATTTTTTCAATTTTCTAAGTGGGGTCTTATCATAATGTAACAATATTGAAAAACTGACTTTATTACAAAAAAATACTAAACTTTGACAAAAAGTAGCTTTTATTGTTTAATTGTGATTTCATATATTTAGATATGAATCCAACTGAACAATACTTGTGAAAAGATGTCTTTCAGTCAGTCAAATAGCACATAGCAAATAGTGGAGCTCTGCAGCCATTTAGATAACAGATAACATGATAGATAACATGATATAAAGCACCATCACTACAAAAGAATTATATTTGAAACAAGACCTCCGAGAAATTCTGAAAATATTACTATAAATTATAGCAACATCTCCCCCTTTGCCTTTTGGATGCGGCTCATTTGTATAGCAGTAACCTTGGGCTAGACTAATTTAAAATAAAGTAATCTTCTGGTTTTATTCAGGTTTCTGCCAAACAGAGCACATCTAGGTTATGATCTGTAATCATATCATTTACATAAAGTGCTTTTATAGAAAGGGATCTAATATTCATCAAGGCGAGTTTATCTTTTGTTTATCCGTATTATATCTGTTTTTTATTTGTTGAACATCAATTAAATTATTACCCTTAAATGGGTTTGGGAGTTTTGGGTGTTTGATAGTTTGAGGAACAGACTCTATATTATGATTTCTAGGTGAAAGAGTCTATGTGCTGGGATTTATCTGACTTCTGATATAAGGTGGCTAGCAGACAGTTGGTTTAGCCAGTCAAGTCAAGTCACCTTTATTTATATGGTGCTTTATACAATACAGATTGTTTCAAAGCAGCTTTACAGTGATAACAGAAAAGTGATACAGTGATAACAGAAAAATGTAATTGATTAATTGATGCAAACACAGTTCATTTTGGCTGTACAGCAGCTCTAAAAGAAAATAGTGTCATTGTTGTAAAGCATATTAGTGTCTGACATATTACTTGGGAGTTCACACACCTCTTAAATGTTATTTTTAGTGATCTCTGACTGACAAAGTTGAATATCATTAGTGCCGACATGAACAACAATCTTGCCCTTGCATTCTTACTATCCTCGATTAAAGTTTGGATGCTTGTCTGTAATTTTGAAATTTTCTCTGTCAGCTGAACTATTTACCTGCATTGATCACAGGTAATTCCCTTGCTGCTGACAGAGAAGGCTACGCTAAACATGTGGAAAGCAGTGCAAGCAACAATAACAGGAGAAGATGCCATGACTCACCATGTTTGTTGATTGATCTAAATTACCACAGTTGTTTGTAACAGATGGAGCGCAAGAGAGAAAAGTGACAGTAAGCATGAATGACAACAAGCTAGCGAAACTACTCAGAAGTACAGGAACTGAAAGCTGCAGTACAAAGGCTACAAATTCTTTAAATAATGCAGGGATGTCCAAGCTCAGTCCTGGAGGGTCACTGTCCTGCAGAGTTTAGCTCCAACTTGCCTCAACACACCTGCCTGAAAGTTTCTAGTATGCCTAATTAGACCTTGATCAGCTGGTTCAGGTGTGTTTAATTTCAGCGGGCTAGACAGCGCTGAGGCTGGTGAGTTAGATAGCGCTGGTCTAGGGTTGTTGGCTGCCCGCACTGACATCAGCAGTGTGTCCACCAAACAAGAAGCCAGTCTTTAATGCCTAGGAATCACCTTGGTAGCTTCAAATGCAACATTCACAGCTGCCGGAAACACTTGGTGTCCGTGACGGCTGAAGACTCTGGTGTGGCGTCCATGACGGCTGGAGACTCTGGCATGGTGGCCATGATGGCTGAGGACTCTTGGGTGGCGGCCATGTTGGCTGAAGACTCTGGCGTGGCAGTCATGATGGCTGAGGACTCTGGTGTGGCGGCCATGTTGTGAATTGGGTCTGGTGCAGCAGCCATGTCATGAACAGACTCTGGTGTGGCTGGTACATCAGGAATGTTGCGTTCCTCCTCCACAACCCCCACAGTAAATGCTGAACCGCTCAGTTGCAGTGCCAAATCAATATAAAATCTAAAGTCCAATGAGGGTCAAGCAGCTCAGATAGCCCCTCTCTAAAACAATCATGAGGCATACCTCATCAAATGAAGTCAAATATGCCAGCTCAATGAAGTCCCTTACATATTGTTACATATTTCTATGAGTAGACAGAGGGCACTCTTACCAGTGAAAAGGTGTATACTTCAATGAGGAACTTCTGTTTGGATATTATTATTTATTATTACTACTTTTATAATTATACTATATTCAGTTATTAAAATTGTCAGTAAAACTGGCTTTAACTGAATGTGTCAGATATTTGTTAATGTATCAAATAGGTGGCATTTTCCAGATGTCCTTCACTGATCTATTATTCAGGTATATTAAATCATCTGTCATAATATTTACCACATACTTTTTTTTTCTTTTTTTTTTTTAAATGTTCTTGGTTGCCATGAAGGACAGTTTTTCCCCACAGATTTGGCCCACGATTACATTTCCTGTCAATTCAGAAGCAGAAGCTTCTTGTTTTGCAGAATAATCTTCTTTTTGTAGTTCATATATTACGCTACTTTACTTTTTTTTCTGGTCAGTTGTAAAGCACTTTGATTAAAAATTGTAAAAAGCTGTTACATAAGATAAACATAACTCTTTAGTGAATGGTTCTGTCTCATCAGGCAGTAGAATTACTGGTTGACTGATTAAGAGAAAAAAAAATAGTCTTACCATATCTGCAGACACAATATGACCCCTGATATGTTGAAGTCTGTTCATCTGAAGTGCGTCTTGTGTTTTTGCACTTAAAGTGAATATATACAGAGCAGAGACAGAAGCAGAGGCAGTTTTCTCTGATGAGATCACAAAAGCCAGCACTCAGCAGCCCATAAATGACTGTCTTGTGACAAGAAAATGTAACCAATTAATTTGATACAGATTCCTCAACAGAGCACAAATGCTTGTTTTATTTCAGAGTTGGAGAGATGGACTGTGTGCCTGCAGAAGTGTAAGCATAAGTCATTGACCTCTGGGTAATTTGCCTTGCATTGATAACTTGGTACACAGTGCAATGAATGTTTCCAAAATTAACATTACTGAAAAGAGCTTTATAAATGTATATACATATTTTCAAATTTTAAAATGCTTCTAATACACTAGTTGAAACATTTGAGTGAAATGATTTGAAGATATTCTTCAGACATGGGACAAGAAAGGCTATAGAATTGCAAAAATAAAGGTTTATGCAGCAATATGTTGGATTAATCTGTTAAGAGGTATTCTCTTGCTTCCATTTTCTGACAGAATGTTTGTTTGTTTTTCTTCCATCACTTAATATGGGTCAAGAATGTCCGATTCAAAGAAATTTGTACTGTCAGGTCAAAAAATGTATTATAAAAATTGGCATATCTTACATCTAGCTTATATGAATAATGAAATTATATAAATTAATAATGAATTCACAATAACAGATGATGTTATCTGATGATAAAAGCTACTAATACTTATGGAAATATTTAAATGGAAATTTAAAAAATATATATATGGAAAACTGTAGTGGACTTGTCTCACACCACAAAGAAATTCCACAACACCACTGGCTTTGGTGGACTACATCTACAGTTTATTAAAGACAGGTGTAACCCAGGTTAAATAATTGTTTTATGAATATTATTGTTTACAACATTGCCTAAATAGAATATGACTATCCATATGTCTGAAATTCTTTATAAATCAATATGTGAATATTTATATCTGAACTGAGTTAAGAAATGAGTAACAACCAATCGGAGTGTTGGATTGTTGGCTCTGCCCCCTTGCCTATGGATCACATTGCACAGGTTAGAAGCATAGACTGTATTTTTTTTATATTAGCATAACAAGGACAATAACAACATACAATACAACCTAGACAGGATCACACTGTATTTAACTATTACATTCATAATAGCATCAAAGGAAACAACATAAAAAAAAAGAAAAACTATACAGGGGATTCCATACATTCTTTGTGCTTTTTTATTTCTTGCATCTTTTAAGGCCTCAATATAATGCTTAAGTTCAATTTTAAATAACATAATGTGAGGTTTATTATTAGTCATTTTTGTTTGTGTATATGGTATTTTCCAATTAGGATTATTAAGTTAATCACCAAATTTTGTTCCCAGCTCTTATTTTTATACAACAAAAATCTTTATCTTTAAAAAATCTTTACCAGATAGTTGAATCTTTAGCGTGTGCTCTTTGTCTTCATGCTCCAGCGTCTGTGTGTGATTACTTACCTCCATTGAGTGTGTCTACTGTCATCCGTCATCAATCCATCCACAAGATCATCACCTGTAAGATAAAGACTGTTTCAGTATCAAGTTATCATTCAACAAAGTCTACAAATCCTGCTCACTTACCTGCATTACTATCTACACCTGCTGTTTGTCTAATAAACATCATTCAGCGTCAACCTCTGTGTTCTCTGAGTAACTGTCCGTAAAAGAAGACCAGACCAACACAGTTAGACAACAGCATGAGTTCACCGGACCCATTTCAAGATCTCGTGGATAGTCTTTGTTGAGTCCTCACTACCACTACACCCGCACCAGCACCCACTCTCACTTCCATCACAACAACCGCCACTCCTTCGCCACCGGTGATCGCCAGTCCCATGGCCAAACCAGCGCCCTTCTCTGGCTTGGTGGAGGATTGCAATGGATTCCTCCTGCAGTGTTCGCTGGCCCTGGAGATGCAGTCGCGTCTCTACAATAACAATCGCGCCCAAATAACGTTTATTATATCCCTGCTGAACGGGCGAGCACTCCAATGGGCAGAAACCATTTGGTCACAAGCAGGGCCTATGACCCAGTCTTTGGATAACTTCATCACCCATTTCAAGAAAGTTTTCGGCAAACCAGCTGGGGATTCATCTGCAGGTGAGCAACTTTATCATCTCCGTCAAGGTTCAATGTCTGTTAACGATTATGCCCTCAAGTTTAGAACCCTCGCAGCTGCAAGTGAATGGAATGAGCGCTCGCTTCTCACCACCTATCGGCAGGGATTGGATCCCAGAGTGCAGCTGCATCTTGCTGCATATGAGGATACCATCGGGCTTGAACGTTTCATCCAGTTATCCATCAGATTTTCCTCTCGTATGCAGTCATGTCTGAATGAACACGAGGGCCAGTCACTATTCTCTCCATCATTCCGCTGGCCAGAGTCCATCAGCCCTCCAGATCCAGGCCCCGAACCCATGCAAGTGGACAACAATAGGCTGACGTTTGCTGAGCAGTAGAGGCGGCTGGCCCAGGGGTTATGTTTATACTGTGGTGCAGCAGGGCATGTAATCTCCACGTGCCCTATTCGTCCTCCTCGTCCAATGATGAGTGCTATCAAACCCTCTATGGTAAATATGATACCACTCACTACCATTGTAATGCTTACGGCTGCCGATGTCTCTATTTCAGTCAATGCCCTCCTTGATTCCGGGTCAGCCGGGAACTTCATCTCTGGCACCCTCTGCTGCCAGCTCAAGCTCAAGACCACCGCCACGTCGACCTTCTACTAGGTCCAATCAGTAATGGGAAGACCACTCGGCCGGAAACAAGAACGGTGCAGTGCAGGACCTCTAACAACTCCAAGTTATTGATGTGATTTTAGGGTGCCTGTGGTTAGAGCAGCACAATCCCATCATCTCCTGGACTTCTGGCAAAATCCTGAAGTGGGACGACACCTGTTTTCCTGACTGTTTCCATCTCACTCCTCAACCTCCACTTCCTCGTTCCAAGGTACTTCCTGTTTGCTTCACCTCCATCGAGAGTCCCCTGGAGAAACAGGCAGTTGATGTTCCTCCGTGTTACGCCTCCTTCAGTGATGTCTTCTGCCCGAAGAAAAGCCTCTAAGCTGCCTCCACATCGGCCATGGGACTGTGCCATTGATCTGCTTCGGGGTGAACCAGTGCCCTGTAGAAAGATCTACCCACTCTCCATTCCAGAGCAGAAGGCCATGGAGGAGTACATTGAAGAGGCACTACAACAAGGCTACATCCGTCCTTCGACTTCCCCTGTTGCTTCGAGCTTCTTCTTCGTGGGCAAAAAGGACAGAGGCTTGTGGCCTTGTATTGATTACCGGGCTCTCAACAAGATGACTGTCAAGTTCCAGTATCCTCTTCCCCTCATCCCAGCGACCTTAGAACATCTACGCGGTGCCACTGTCTTCACCAAGTTGGACCTCCGCAGCGCCTATAACCTCATCCAGATACGTGAGGGGGATGAGTGGAAGACAGCTTTTGTGACACCTAGTGGACACTACGAGTACAGCGTTATGCCGTATGGCCTGGTCAACGCCCCCTCCGTATTCCAGGACTTCATACATGAGGTGCTCCGGGAGTTTCTTCACAAGTTCGTCCAACCCTCACTGCAGTTCCTTGGATACATCAGTAGCAGTGGCATCCAGATGGACAAGGGGAAGGTAGAAGCCATTAAAAACTGGCCTATTCCATTGTAGGGAACACACCCCAGGAAGTAAAATTAGCTCAAATTAAATATTTATAGGGAATTAAAAAGAGTTGTTTAATTTACGACCGAGCAACTGAGTCGTCCAGCGTTCATTTGCTCGAGTCGTAATAAGCTCTTGTAGTGGATATAGATATCCAACAATCGTGAAAACACTGATTAGAGCATGGTAACTTTAAGATCGACAGTTTAAGGCATTAAATTTTAGAAGCACATAATACAAGACACTTTCTTTTAAAATCTACAAGAGACTTTATTTATTCTAACACAAACTAATCTAACACAAACACACGCACACATACATTCATTCATACGCGTTGCAGTAAGAAAGGAAATGAGAGAGAAAGAGTTTTAAGAGAGAGAATGATATGATGAACAGGATTCCTAGCAAAATATGCTCTTCAAAGACCTGAACGAACCATGAATCATTAATTTAAATGCACCAGTTCAGTTTAGACTCTGGAGGTACTTGCTTGAGTCGACTTTAAATGTGAATCTTCTCGTCGGCGTGCAGAGAAGGGTTTTCCAAGTCGATGATCTGTCGCAGGGACCGTAATGTGTTTAGTAGAACCCAATCATGTTTGAGGTTGCTGGAAAGATAAAAGGAAGTCTCTTTGTCGCTGGAGTTAAAGTTGAAGCGGCAAAAGTCGTTGGTTAAACTTTTTGGCAAAACTTAGAACACAAGACTTTCAGCGGAAAAGAAAATTAAGTAAAAGAAAAGCAAAGTGAGTGAAAGTTGGATGGCTTGAATGAGCTGCTTGTCTGTTCTTCTCGTTACTCCATGGTCATTAGTTGTTCTGCTTACTCTGGTCTCTGTTGACCGGTTCTTTTTTCTATTTCTCTTGTCTAGTTCACTATCTTGTGATATGACTATTTAAACTTAGGTGTTTGTCACACCTCTGAGAGGAGTTTTGGCCAATCAGATATCGTCCTGTTTCAAAAGGGCTTTTCTCTGCCCCCAGTCGTACATAGGTGTTACTTCCCATCTCTGCTTTAGCAGAGAGTACCATTCAAAAAAAAAACATAATTTCTATTAAATGGAATATGATACATTTTAAACATATTTCATTCAAGCCAGGATTTAGAGAAGAGGAAAAGAATTAAATCAATTCCAAATAAGCCATATTTTCAATCAGTCATTCAAGAGTTATCACATTTACATGAATTGTGGGTGTTCTAAAGCAAAACTGGTTACAGGTAGTATTTGTGTACACATGATGTAAAATGTATGCAGTTAAAAGATGTTTGATAAGTCCATTTAAAATTGTTTGGAAGAATTTTGATGCAGTTTTAGTTGTACAACAGTCTTAGTTGGTTTTTCTGTGAAGTTCTGTCCCTCAGAGAACAAAAGTGGCCTGCATTGTTTCTCTGTCTTTTTTGATCTGGTGATCAAAGATTCTTTATCTTCTCGATGACCATTTGGTGTCACAAATGGCTGTCACTTCTCCTTCTGTCAGGAAACATGGATGTCGTGAAAAGTAATCAGCATTGGTTTTCTCTGCAGACGAGCTGGAGCCGAAACCTCGATTCTGAATTAGAATTATGTTTTGAAAGAATCATCTGAATGATTAATCTGGTTCGCCCACGGTTCCTACACCATCTACCATCAAAGAACTTCAACACTTCCTCGGTTTTGCAAACTTTTACAGAAGATTTATCCAGAACTACAGCTCCATCGCCTATCCACTCACCAACCTCCTGAAAAACAAGCCCAAGTCTTTGTCCTGGTCACCATCTGCCACTGAAGCCTTCAACACGCTAAGAGAAGCATTTACCAGTGCACCGCTCCTTGTTTATCCAGACCCAGACAGACCCTTTATCGTTGAAGTGGATGCTTCCACCACCGGAGTAGGAGCGGTGCTATCTCAGCAGCAGGGGAATCCAGCCAAATTCCATCCATGTGCCTTCTTCTCTCGCAAACTCAGCCAGGTGGAGAGGAACTACGACATCGGCAATAGAGAACTCCTAGCTATCAAGCTAGCCCTTGAAGAGTAGAGGCATTGGCTGGAGGGTGCCAAACATCTATTTACAGTACTCACCGACCATAAGAATCTCGAGTACCTACGAGACACCAAAAGACTCAATCCACAACAAGCTCGCTGGGCATTGTTCATCACACGCTTCCACTTCACAATCTCCTAACTTCCTGGTCTGAAGAATGTTAAAGCAGACGCCTTATCTCGTCTGTATATACTCCCGAAGAAGCTAGTCTGACTCTATGCAGATGCAGAATGACAGCTGATCTGATACGCTCTACAGCTCCAGTCTATCAACCTGGTCAGAAGGCTTGGCTGTCAACCTAGGACATCAGAATGCGTCTGCCCTGCAAGAAGCTCAGTCCCAAATTTATTGGCCCCTTCACCATCACCAAGCAGATCAACCCGGTCACCTACCAACTACAACTCCCACCACAGTACAGAATTCATCCTGCTTTCCATGTGTCTCTTCTCAAACCTCACCACCCCTCTGTTACTGTTTCCATTATACATCAAGTTCCAAAAAGGTTTGCATTTAGGCAATAATGTAGTTCTACATCATTTTTTAATATAAAAGTTATTAAATTTTTTATCTATAACTTTCACATAATTAATACTTAACTGAGTAGTATATAAGGGGATAGACTCAGAAGATATACTGCCTGGTAAAAGTTGAATAAAGCAACTAGGAATGGCATCAAATACAATTGCAAACTCCTTGGCAGTTACAGGGATCTTATAATAATTAAGAGATAATTAAAGAGATGTCCATTATTCTTAAATAACTGTCTAACCAAAATTATACCATTATTGTACCAATTTCTGTAAAATATAGATTTATTTTTAAACGTAATATATTTGTTGTTCCAAATCATAGATTTGTGTGGATAAAAGTTATGCTTAAAAATGAGCATCCATAATAAAAAACCTTTTTTTTGAAAAAGGTTTTTTTATGAAAAGAAGACAGCTACTTATCAGAACCTTGTTTATACCAAAATTACACCTCAAAAAAAAAAAGTTCTAAACCCCCCAACTTATCAAAAATTAACTCCCTGAGGTCTGAAAACGCGCCGGCGCATTTTGCAGGTTTTTTTTTTCACATTGCAGCAAAACAGACTTAAAATACTCCGTCATTTTTGTCATAGAGACATAAGTAATATATCAATTGAAACTATAGAATATCTTCTTTTATTTGTATACACTCAGAGTAAAAACAAAATGTTGTGCTTTTTGCCAAATAAAGAAAACTAAAATGATGCATGATCTGTCCTCTCCCTCTGAACAAAGTTTAATCAGTTCTCAGAGTTCAGTTTAATTAGTTCTCAGAAAATGAACTGTAACTTAGTGAATACTAATCACAAAAAAATTAGACTTATGTCTAAAGACACGTTGAAATGTCAGGTTTTAAATCATGTAAGTCATATCGAAAAACAAAAATTCTGTGTTTATGTAATATGTATGAAAAGAGACACATGTCAGAAGTCCGTGATTCAGCTCATTATCCGCTAATGCGGCCACGCCCACGGAGCGAGCACTATTCAGAGGCAAATTATGAGTCAATACAGGCATACATCATCTCAATCATGTATTTATTGTCTTGAAAAGTGTTTATCTGTATGTAAAAGCCATGGTTAGCGACCTCTAGAAGACATGCCATTAGTTCCTGATATGTCCTCTTCTTCTTTAGAATAATTTGTGGACTAAATGTGCACAGAGAGCGCCCTCCGGCTGCAAGTATGAATTGAAAACACCATTCCTGAAATGTCCTCTTCTTCTTTAGAGTAATTTGTGGACTAAAGGTGTACAGAGCGCCCTCCGACTGCAAGTATGAATTGAAAACACCAGCGCTCATAGTGATGACAATGAATATAGAATAAATATAACTCCTCTGTATAGAAAATTGACATAAACATATGAGAATCCATCAATATTTCTCCAAATGTGCATGCTTTTAAACTAAAAACCTATATTCAGACTGTTTGCATCACAGAAATACATTATTTTAAAGAATATAATAGAATACCATTATTTTAAATTGAGCTGAGACATGATTACAGAGGGTTTTTTCAAAGCCTACCTGACTGAAAGCCCTCATTATTATGCAGCACCATTAGAGGTTCTTTATGCGATTCTTTTGTCTTCTCAGGTGTAAATGACCCATTATTCATGATGATTCACGCCTCCACGCATACTGTCTTCTTGTCAAAAAGTGTCTTACAAAAACTAAATCAATATATTGTTTTATATGAAAAAGTAGGCATTATAATTTTTTCAAATAATTTTAAAGCAAAAACTCTAGCCTACAACCTCCAATACCCAGAAGTCTTGTAAACACAGATTAAATATATATTTTTGGCCTTATTTCAGTGACTTAATTTTTTTGTTTTTTCAATAACCACGCATAAACGTTATTCCTTCAAAAACACAAACATGTTGTAGGAATTAAACCCAAATATTGAATCAAAAATGTAATTAAATTACACTGAATAAGAACCGGATTAACCGTGAATGATTCAGAATCAATATTTAACACTTTATCAATTATTCGTCCACCGAAAAATTGAGGTTACAGTATTTTTACCAATTCTGGACAAAATTATTATTCTGTGGCCAACAGTAATAATATTTTGTTATGATTAATAATTATGATTATGATTATGAGCAAGTAGCATGACCTTTGTTTAAGGCAGCAATTTGGTAAGCACAGCACAAGACACTGTATGTATGGAAAATCAAACGACTTTATTGAACTAAAACTACTACGCACAAACTAATCTAACGAAAAACATATACTCTCACACATACACACACACACACACACACACACACACATTCATTCAGTTACAGGGAAATGGTGAGGTTATTGTTTGGAGGTGAATGGATTCCCCAGTTGTTTAGCTTTTAACAAGTTTCTCTGACCGTAAACTGAGAGAATTAATACACTAGCAATTCAACCATAGTTTCATTTGCTTAATAAAATTGCACCAGCTCAGCAAAATTAGGAGACCTGTGTTACTTGCGTTGGCTGCTCCTTTAAGCGCGTGTTCCCTTCGTGACGGAGTTGAAGGAAGCGCGTGGCTCGGTCAAGAGTTCTGAAGGACGACGTCCGTGGGGAAGAAGTTGGCTTTGCAGAAAATGGAGTCTTCGTTGAATAGCAGGGTTTACGCGTTGCTGCGTGAGTGTCTCTCTGCGTCTCAAGGAGTTGCTGGAAACAAAGGACTTTTGGTGAGTCCTTGGCTGCGAAGTTCAACGAAGTTTCTTGCAGGGGTTTGAGTGAGTCTTGAAATGGTTTGGCTTGCAGGCAGGACGATGTTCGGTCCGCCGCCTCAGCGAATGCCAAGACAAAGTGCAAAAGCCGAAAGCAAAAGCAGAAAGCAAAAAAAAAAAAAGAAAGCACTTTCACAATGCGCGGTATTGAGTTTTGAACGGTTTGTTGGTTCCGCCTTTCCGATTGTTTTAGCCAATCAGGTCCTATTTTGGGCGGGGTCCAACGCCCAGTTCTCCTGTCCTTGTATGCAATTAGCATACTGTATTTACAGTCCTTTGTTCTCAAACTTAGGGATTTTGGTCAGAACTTTGAGAAGTTAATTTTGCTAGTTCAAAAGTCATACATCTTACATAAATCAATTTTGCATCAAAATACTGGAAAGCATTCATCCATCAAAACCATACCAAACAGTACACACTTTCTATAATTGAGGTAGATTTTCTTCAAATTTACCAGTAATCAATATTTAAAACACACAGAAAGAATTACATACGTTCCATTAACAAAATAAAACATGCTTAATACATATGATATGTTAGAGACTGCTTTTTGGTGATAAATTCATATCTCTGGCAGGATTTCCTAAATTTTCTTTGTTGTCTCTGAAACTTTGGAATGTCTTTTGAAATGCAAAGCTGGGCAGAGGGAATGTTTCTTGTGGGTGATTCTCATGGTGCCCTGCTGTGATCTTAACCTAGACCTGCGACACATCTCGAGGTGTTCCTGATAGCAGTGGGAATTTACGCCTTGTATCTTGGACTTTGTTGATCCATCTGTTCCTTCGTCAACAAAGTGAGAGATAGTCTTTTTGATCTGTCCCTTCAGTAAATGGTCTCCAAATGGTGGCAATTGGAGAACAGGATCTTTCAGCAATATTGTAATTCATGTAGGTCTTGGTGAGGGAATGAGTTGATTCTCTTTGATCTTTTGAATGTGGAGTGTTTTGGTCATGTAATGTGCTTCGTTCATCCTACATATATCCCCCCTTTCGGACGTTGATGTTCCTGGTGCGGACATCGGCGGGCGCTGAGGAAACAGGCAGAGATAGAGAGAGACAGGCATACATGCAAACATAACACAACACTCCATCATTCACTGAGCCCTGGTGCAAGAATTCGGTTTAGTACAGGGATATCATGGGCCTAAATCGGACTGATTTGGACCATAGTAGTAGACAGTGAAAATGTTTTGTACAAGACAAAACAAAACTTAAATATGGTTTGATCCTACTCATAGCTAGGCTATCGACTGGGGAAGTGATCTCAAGCAGCGTATCGGACAGTGGGATGGTTACGCATTTCATTTGATTGAGGTCAATTTGAAGTACCAAAAAGAGTTTGTTGATTAATTGGATGGTTTGGTTGGAAAGCGTGCTGGGGGTTTGTTCTTAAACCCCTGGCTGTTCACGAAACACAATTGTCAACGCGGGGCCTGTCAACGCCACTTTGGGTTGAGGCATCACCCCCCCTTTGCGTGGCTAGACAGGATGGTGAATTCGAATATCATCCTGGTAACAGGGAAAAGCAAACAAAACAAACAGTTAGAGGAAAATCTTTTGATTTGGTCGGACGGTTAGGGTGTTTTGATCAGTTGCGAGGGTGCCATGACGATTAGATCATGGGACTCTGCAATCCACGTTTTGGGCACAATGGATGTAATGGGTCAATCCTAATGTTTAGCCCTAACTCAGTTCTCTGTTGGTTTGAAATAATTTAGGTGAAAAGAGAAGGAAAACAAGAGAAAGAAAGGGAGCATTAGTAACGACACCTGTGGGATCAGAATTGCTTGTTAGAGGGGACAATCTCAGTGTTGGAGTACCTTAAAATGAAATAAAATGAAGTTTGATAATGTGTTTGGGAAGAAAACTGTATGTTTTCCTAAATATAATGTAATGTGTGGTAGCATTGATCTGTGTCAGTCACTTTTGGTTTCCCCCCTTTTCTTGGCTTGGTTCTTGTGGAAGAAGTTGACAGGTACTGGATCAGGTTCTGACTCTATTGCTAGGCATTTAGGTTCAGTCTCTGGTTCCTTTGATGGTTCTGCGATGGCAGCTTCACTTGTGGTCTTTTGAGGATAGTGAGCGTGACATGGGTGGTTATTGTTCTGAGTGTTGTGGTGTACCATGTAGTCGCTGTTTCTTTGCTTCGCCTCTAGTCATGCGGAATCTGATTTATTTTTCTTTTCCCCCATTTCCTGTCTTCTTCATTGCGTTTGAAGAATTCTCTCATGAACATCTGCATCAGTTCTTGTGAGCTCATACCTGGTTCAGTCTTTTGTTCTTGCGTGGACCCATGGTTGAGTTGGTCTGATTGATGCCAGGAGTGATGGGAGTTTCTTTGTAGATTCCTTGGGCTTGTTGCTCGTGGGGTTGGCTGTCGGTTTCCTTTGGACATCCTGTTGGTTTGCCATGAACCTTTTCCCCTTGAGTTTCTATATGACAGTTGCTGGTTCCATGAGTTGTCCCAGCGGTTTTCTTGCGACCATGGCCCGTTCCAGGAATTCTCCCAGTGACGTCCAGATGTGTGTGGCTGTTCTCGTGGCCTGTACCCATGGTTGTTTAGTTGCTTGGGTCTGACGCTGACATGAGAGTCCCATTCTTTGCTGAAGGAGGATTCTCTGCGTTCTTTAGGTGGCGGTATGGTGCTGTCGTGGTGTTGGGTGCCCTCTAAAGCAAGTTCGTGATTTTGAGTGTTGACATCGAAAACTTCTCTGGTGGCTTGGTCCCTTTTCCCGAGGCCATCTTTTGCTTGCCAAAAGCTTTGTGTGCCAAATCCCTTAACTGTTGTATAGTCATGGATCGAGGGCAGGCCATGATGCCCAGATGATGGCTTACTCCAGGGTGGAGGTTTCTCAGGAAAAGTGTCTTGAAGTTTAGGTCCTCTTCCATGTCTGCTCGTCTGAGTCTGTTGTAATATACTTGAGGCGATTCATGCCGGCCTTGCTTGGTTTCTAGGGCAGCTACCAGTCCTTGGTCAGACTCTGGGTCTGAAAACTCTTTGATAAGGGCTTCTCTGAGGAGGTGGTAGTCGGACTTGGTGTGTGTAGGTTGTCTGTCTAAGAAACTTCTCACCTCAGGACTGGACATTGATCGGAGTAAGTAGAGTTTATCTCTGTCTGTGACGTTAGCTCTCATCTCCAGGTGGAAGTCGATGTCTTGTAGATACGCCTGTACATCCTGACTTCCTGACACATTTGGAGTGAATTTGTTTATGTTTCCGGCCAGTTTGTCAAGGTCTTTTAAGGTCAGGCCGCATGCAACTTCATACTCCCTTTGGATATTCCCCTTTCTTCTGTCAGCAAGATGGTGTTCCTCTGAGAGGGTTGGAGAATGTTTTAGTGGTGTTGCTTCACTTCTTTTGTCAGGTGGCAGTCCCTGGATAGGGGACGCGGCTCTGCTAGGCAGAGGTGAAATCAGAGGACGTCTTGTCCTTGTTGACTCAGGGTGCAGCTCGTAAGCATGCTTAAGTTCTTCTTTAATTGATTCAGATTCTTCTTTTACATAGTCCAGTTGTAGATTTAAGCTGCTGATCTCATCTTGTGACTTTTCAAGATGGGTTTCAAGGGCCTTTATTTGGCTGTTCTTGTCTCTCAAGTCAACTTTGGCCTTTTCCAGGATCTGTTCTGCATACTGTAGCTTGTTGGCCAGATCATCTTGGGCAGAATTTGCTTGTTCTAATTTTCGTGTGGTGGTTATCAATGTCTCTTGGAGCTTTTTGATTTCCCTTTTGGTACTTATCTCCATCTCATTGGACCTTTCCTGTTGGTCCTGCGTTTCCAGTTCTAGCTGGTTGATGCGTTGACGTGCGAGGGTCAGCTCCTCCTGAAGGTGGGCTGCATGCGTGTCGTTCAATTTGAGTGTGGCTATCAGTGTGTGGCTCAGGGAGCCAGTGATCTTTGCAAGTTCTTTGTGGTTGAAGCTTTGGAGTGGATCCTGCGCCATGAGGTCCGTTATGATGGTATCCAGTTGTTCTTGCGTATGCTGCCGTAGGTTGTCAGTGGCTTGGGGTAAGAGACTTCCTGTCACTGCACTCAGCCAGTTTTCTAAGTCCTTCCAGTGAGCGATGGGGTCGGTAGATCGAGACATGTTGGCACGTTGTGAAGGGACTTGGAAAAGAGACTGACACCGATCGTTCTAAAAAAAAAAAAAAAATGTGTGAGCTAAGTGTGATGGGCAGTTATGTGTTGTGTGTGCTGAAGCTGTGGGGCCTCTAGTGAAGTGTACTGCTGTCGCGTAGTCTCTGTAAGAGAAAACAGTGCATACAACTTGGGAGGACACAGCTGAGGAGAGGGGAAGAGAAAGAGAGCAGAGGTAAAACAATGCAGATAGCAATCAAGGCAAAACAACACAAGAAAAAAAAATTGTCTTTTTTTTTATGAAAGAGTTGCCAATGAAAATAGAAAGAATAATGTTTTGTGTTTAAAAAAAAAAGAATTCTGTATGGGATTAAATGGAGATACTTCAATGAAGATCAAATGGGAAAAGTAGTCAAGAGGAAAAAAAAAAAAAAAAAATGTTCTTTTTTTTTTTATCTGAACTACAATCTCTTAATGCAGTGTATTATTGCTGTTATACTCCTTCTCCTGGTTGGAAGAAAATGTTAACATCAATAATTCTATTTTTATAGGATTGACACCGTACACCTGTTCATGTGCTCTTTGTTTTCTTTTTCTTTTTAGAACGTGTTAGGCGAATGGCAGTCGCTTCTTGTTCCTTTTTCAAATTTAGGCTGGGTAGGCTACCGAAATTTGAGAAGGTGATATGCTGAAAGGGAGAGTGAGTTTAAACGTCTGCTTAAAACTTCAAACTATTTATAAATAGTTATCCAGAAAGTTTCTGTAATCACTGTATAATTCTCACAGGTTCGGTTCCAGAAATGCCATGGGGAGAAAGATAAAACAAAACAAAACAACAAAAAAAAGAAACAAAGAAAGAAAACGGAAGAGACTAAGAGAGAATTAGATGACAGTGAGGAAAAGGAGACTGACTCAATTAGCATGTGGATTTTTGACCAATAGTTCTGCTATTGTTCATCCACTATGTTTATCTGTGAGTGAAAAGCTGCTGTTATTTGGTTTATACCTAAATAAAGCAAAAGTTAAAAGGAATTGTTTCCACTTTATCATTAAACTCACAGGGCTTTAACTATATATTTTTAGGTATCAACACAGATAGGTGTAAATGTGCTGCTCCCAGTGAAGACTGGACTTAAGTGAAAAGGGGAGGAGCAAATGAGGAAAAGCACCGACATTAGGGGAGAAAAAAAAAAAAAAAACAATTAAAAGGAAAAAAAAAATTAAACCTCTAAAGAAAACAAAATAAAACCAAACAAAAATTTAAATCCTCATCTCTTTACTTAAAACAAATACATAATGGCATCCATCATCATTTGTTTAAAATAAACAAGAATGACAGGGGAGGTAAAAATGGCAATGGCCAAGTAATTAAAATTCAAATAAACCAGTCAGCATGGTAAATTGAATAAGGGAGAGAAAACAAGTAAAAGTAGAAAAATAAATAAGGGAAGCAAATGAAAGAGAAAACAAACTAAGGATAAAGTGAAATGAAAACAAAACAAAAATAATAAAAGGAAATAAAAATAAAATAAATATGAAAAAAAAAAAAAAGGATGGCTGATACAATTGGTAACTGGTTCAACCTGAGCTTTGAAGGTCAAGGTTTACTCTTACACAATTGAGGGAATTGCCAATATAATGCCAATGGGTTCGTTATTATATATAGTTTTAAGTAGCGTAATTAATTGTGGTTTTATCACAAATTAAATACTCCTAAGTCAGTATTCTTTTTGATGGGAAGAGAGTTGGAAATAAAGAAGGAAGAAGAAGATGGAAAAGACTCTAAAATATTAGAGTTTAGAGGTGAAAGGGTAAAAACACTTCAACACTGCTCCAAAACACACTGCATTTAGCTTCAGCGAGCTACAAAAATACTTATGCTCTAACCGCTAACCTTTTAGGCTAATGGCTTTAGCATAGGCTTTAACTTGAATACCGCGGCTTCCGTTAGCTAGGCTACACCTGAGTTGTTTACAATGTGGCGCAGCGAGAATTATCCAGGAAGTTTTCTCTGACTTCCGTGCCACGGCTGTTACTATGGCGACGCACAACGAAAGCACAGTTACAAACGCACGTGGTTACAGCGTGCAGATAAAGTTTAGAGCATTTACATGAAATGGCGGCACATTTCAGTCTTGCACAAACAATGGCGCTACTCATAGTTTTACGATGCGCAGTTTAATATTCTCAGCTCGTTAGAGTGAGACAAATTTTATCTTAAAGGGCAGGTTTACTGCAGTTAAAACAATAACGTTATTGAAAATCACGGCGGATTTTAATTATTCGTGTCAGTTTCTGAACACGCAACAACATGCAGGATACTGCAAACAAATTACTTGATCAAGAATTTTCAAAATACTCCCATTCAAATCAGATTCGAACACGCGCAGTGTTACAAATAATATATATCATTTCACTGAGTGAATTGATACAAACAGGCACATTAGGTAGCTACTTCCAATGTTAACCTGCGGGAGTTTAGCTTAGTTGATTTAAAATTGGAACACGCAATAATTAAATCAAATCTAGTTTTTACAAGGCTTTAAGGAACAAAAGCAAGGAACACGCTTACTCTTTTCCTGGTGCGCTTTAGGGCGACTTTCTTTTCGTCTCAAAAGACGATCTTAAGTTCACTTACTGCAGATTTAACAATAACAAAACGTACAAACAAACAACTCGAGCTCAAATTTCATTCATCCACACCGCGCCTTGTTATGCGCTCGTAGCATTACACGACAATCAAAAAGACTCGTTTCTGTCTCTATTCTATCTTCCGGATCAATAGAAAAGTACAATTACAAGTGACTTGTTTTTGTGCTTACAAATTGGATTAAACTGCCAGCACATTCTCCACCAGATATGTAGGAATTAAACCCAAATATTGAATCAAAAATGTAATTAAATTACACTGAATAAGAACCGGATTAACCGTGAATGATTCAGAATCAATATTTAACACTTTATCAATTATTCGTCCACCGAAAAATTGAGGTTACAGTATTTTTACCAATTCTGGACAAAATTATTATTCTGTGGCCAACAATAATATTTAATAATATAATAATATTTTGTTATGATTAATAATTATGATTATGATTATGAGCAAGTAGCATGATCTTTGTTTAAGGCAGCAATTTGGTAAGCACAGCACAAGACACTGTATGTATGGAAAATCAAACAAGACTTTATTGAACTAAAACTACTACGCACAAACTAATCTAACGAAAAACATATACTCTCACACATACACACACACACACACACACACACACATTCATTCAGTTACAGGGAAATGGTGAGGTTTTTTGGAGGTGAATGGATTCCCCAGTTGTTTAGCTTTTAACAAGTTTCTCTGACCATAACCTGAGAGAATTAATACACTAGCAATTCAACCATAGTTTCATTTGCTTAATAAAATTGCACCAGCTCAGCAAAATTAGGAGACCTGTGTTACTTGCGTTGGCTGCTCCTTTAAGCACGTGTTCCCTTCGTGACGGAGTTGAAGGAAGCGCGTGGCTCGGTCAAGAGTTCTGAAGGACGACGTCCGTGGGGAAGAAGTTGGCTTTGCAGAAAATGGAGTCTTCGTTGAATAGCAGGGTTTACGCGTTGCTGCGTGAGTGTCTCTCTGTGTCTCAAGGAGTTGCTGGAAACAAAGGACTTTTGGTGAGTCCTTGGCTGCGAAGTTCAACGAAGTTTCTTGCAGGGGTTTGAGTGAGTCTTGAAATGGTTTGGCTTGCAGGCAGGACGATGTTCGGTCCGCCGCCTCAGCGAATGCCAAGACGAAGTGCAAAAGCAGAAAGCAAAAAAAAAGAAAAAGAAAAGTGCTTTCACAATGCGCGGTATTGAGTTTTGAACGGTTTGTTGGTTCCGCCTTTCCGATTGTTTTAGCCAATCAGGTCCTATTTTGGGCGGGGTCCAACGCCCAGTTCTCCTGTCCTTGTATGCAATTAGCATACTGTATTTACAGTCCTTTGTTCTCAAACTTAGGGATTTTGGTCAGAACTTTGAGAAGTTAATTTTGCTAGTTCAAAAGTCATACATCTTACATAAATCAATTTTGCATCAAAATACTGGAAAGCATTCATCCATCAAAACCATACCAAACAGTACACACTTTCTATAATTGAGGTAGATTTTCTTCAAATTTACCAGTAATCAATATTTAAAACACACAGAAAGAATTACATACGTTCCATTAACAAAATAAAACATGCTTAATACATATGATATGTTAGAGACTGCTTTTTGGTGATAAATTCATATCTCTGGCAGTATTTCCTAAATTTTCTTTGTTGTCTCTGAAACTTTGGAATGTCTTTTGAAATGCAAAGCTGGGCAGAGGGAATGTTTCTTGTGGGTGATTCTCATGGTGCCCTGCTGTGATCTTAACCTAGACCTGCGACACATCTCGAGGTGTTCCTGATAGCAGTGGGAATTTACGCCTTGTATCTTGGACTTTGTTGATCCATCTGTTCCTTCGTCAACAAAGTGAGAGATAGTCTTTTTGATCTGTCCCTTCAGTAAATGGTCTCCAAATGGTGGCAATTGGAGAACAGGATCTTTCAGCAATATTGTAATTCATGTAGGTCTTGGTGAGGGAATGAGTTGATTCTCTTTGATCTTTTGAATGTGGAGTGTTTTGGTCATGTAATGTGCTTCGTTCATCCTACAATGTGCATACATGTTCCTCACATATTATGGTAGCCTAGTTTGTGCTGAATACAGTGTAATGACACCTTTGTCATTAATATGTTTATGAACAACTGAAAAAAGCACAAATGTCAGGGCATGTCAAAACTTCTCCAGGCCCCAAATCAGCCTCAGACTCCAGAGGGTTAACTCAGGGATGATATTTAAAATTTTGCCTTTAGAGTTCAAGTATTTCTTTATCCATTTGTTCTTAAATACACAATTAACAGTATTAAAGTCAAATACATTTAGACCAGAGCCAAAGAGAGAGAGAGATGCGACAACGGAAGTTCAAAACGCTTGATCGTCACGTGATTTGCGTAGACTTCAGATAGTTCCAGGAAGTGCTTTGGCGTGCTTCAATTCAAAATGATAGGGTTAGAGAGACAGAACTGTGATTTTTGGTAATTTGTAGTCAATAAATGCATCATTTTACAATATTTATGTAATACACCGACATGTGAATGTAGTATGTGTATGTAGTTACAGCAATGTTGTTTTTAAAAGATAAAAACCTGCTTAGGATTAGTGTGGTCAACCATTGTTGCCTGCCTTGTTAACATATTTCTGGCTAATGTTACCTTTGGTTAAAGACCATGTTGTAGTTGTTTTGAAGTATTTTTATGTTTTTAAACTTGTATGTTAGATAAGGGCAATCACATCATGTTCACTATGGTTTCACAGGGACATGAGACCTGCAAGTGACAGGTGATTAAAAAACCCATTGCAAACAAGTGAAATGTAAAATTTAATTAAGTGATGTAATGTTTACAATTCTTATGCACTTATTACTATATAAATTCATACACAATATATTCAATTCTAAAACAAAACATGATTATTCACACACATTGACTTTTGCACTGATTCAGTGCAATGGATTTATACATTTCTAATAAACTGCATGTCAAGCATTTTGTCTGTCCTTTCCTACATGTTCTTGTAGTCTCCGCTATGGTTTGCAGTGCTGCATGAGGATGATCCAGTTGCTCAGAGAAAGCAGTATGAATGGTTTCCCCACTGACATGGAAAGGAGAAAATATGTTCTAGTCAGCAGGAGCGATCTAAATAGAACTAAAGATTGTGTGCTAAGTTGTGTGTTAATCATATTGTCACAGGTGTTTTGGTTTTGGTGTTCATGTTTATGATTTCATGTCTTTTATTTTGTAGTTGATTTATGTTTCTTGTTCGTGTCATGCTTCCTTTGCTCCTCATGTTCTCCCTTGTCCATGTGTCATGTTCTGATTGGTTGTTCATGGTCATGTGTTTCTGAGTTATGTTCTGTCATTGGTTCTCTCTTGTTCCTTGTGTCACTTCCCCATTGGTTGTCCTAGTCATGTGTTCCATCAGTTCTTGTATTTATAGCCATTGTCTTCCCCATGTTCCTTTGTGATGTATTATCATTGTAACCTGCTGTCGGTGAGTCGTTTTGTCTAGTCAAGTCTGTTTAAGTCAAGTCAAGCCACGTTTCTGTTCCTGTTCATGTTCACATCTGTATTTTGGATTATTGTCAATAAACTGCACTTGGGTTCTCACTACGCTCGCCTCCAGTGGACTCCCCTGCGTTACACATATATAGGTATATCTGCCCTTTTTCACAAAAACCAACACTGGGAACTTTTATGTTTATTAAAGGTTTATTAAAAATAAGGAACAAGGAAAAGGTTGCAAAATCCAAGGAGCAGAGACTGGCAGTGAGGGTACAGCAACATTGCATGGAGTCTTCAGGATCTGAATCTCCTTTGTGGTTGTATTGAAAGCAACATAAAAGGAGACCAAAACGGGAGAAATTAAATACAGTAATAGTATATAATATACAGTTTTGGTATTAGCATGATTTCCCATTTAGCCTAGTATGATTTTTTTTTTTTTTTTTAATCTCACTTATAAACTTCCCTCTCCCCATCAATCCAAAAATCAGCTGAGCTGACACATAATAGACAGACAGTCAACAGAATCACAATGTATACATTCTCAAATATACATTCTAAAATAAGGATTTTTTTTCTTTATTCCCAGGTGAAACAAATACTGTAGTAATTTATAGTAAATACTATAGTGTTTTTGAACCATACCATAATAGTAAAGTACTTGAATTAATTTGTTGTGGTAATTCTATAGTTGCTATGATAATATAACAACTATAGTAATAAACAAATTACCCAATACTGTACTAAGTTTTCTACAACTATAGGGTATATTATACTACAGTATACACTTGTCACAGACAAGCCAGGCTCTGCACCCAAACAATCATGTTGCACTCCCTCACCAGGTGCGTGTTCTGATCACACGCACCTGACACTCATCACCATCTTAATCAGCAGCACTATTAAAGACACTTACAGTCACTGTCATTGTCCGGTCTCGTTAACGCATACTAACCTGAATGCTTACCTTACGGACTACTACTTACCTGACTCCAGTGTGTCAATCCTCCGTGCGTGTCTCTGTGCATCATCCGTGCAACGTCTGTCTGCCTTCATCTAATCCTGGAGTGAAGATCAAGTCAAGTATCACTGTTTTGATAATCATCTGTCTAGAACTTCATTTGCTTTCACTCACCTGCTCACTGCTCTGGTTGTCTCAAATAAACAACGTAAACTGTATCTGTGTCTCCGACCTCCTTTGTATGTAACAACACTAGAGTTTACTGTAGTAAAAACTAAAGTATACTACGGTATTACAGTATCAGTTCACTATACTGCAGTATGCTGTAGCATTCATTAACAAAGTGTTGTAAATACTATAATATATACAGTATACTACAATTTACTATAGTATGGTTCAAAAACACTATACTATTTATTTACTATAGTATTTTTTCAACTGGGTTGTACATTTAATAAGGAATAAGGATATTCTCATTTTACCACTTTCATCCAAAGTTATATTTAACCCCGTTTAGAAGCCTTTTTCTCTAATTACATAACGATGGATAAAACTGCATTAATAGTTTTTTCAATAAATAAGCTGTTTTAATCTATTATCTAATCTACTATCTGATAACATCCCCTGAAACTATTTATTTAGTGAGCAATATCAGCTAGCATGCTTTAATACACAAGTTAATTTGATTCAGATGTACTGATAATTTAAAATCTTATACTTTAAACAGCTTACCTTTTAAAAGTACATCACAAACGGTCTGTTCAGCTGTAACTCTATGGCGCAGCTGCTACTTCCGGGAACTATTGAGAGGCTCCATGAGCCGCCATTGCTGTAAAAAAACGCAACTCTCTCTCTATATGGCTCTGATTTAGACTACCATCTTCAATTGAATTGCATAGAACTGTTTTTTTTGTTGTTGTTGTTTGTTTTTTTTATTAATGTGGTCTGTTCTTCCAGATGAAGTTTAACAAAATAGTATCCACCTCTTTTATGACTGATTGTGGAATGTCTAATGCAAAAGCTGTATACACTAAGCGTGACAACCCTTCAGTTTTGGATAATAATATTCCTCCTTTTAATGATAGATCTCTCATTAACCATTAATTTAATTTTTGTTTAATTTTCCTAATAATTGGTTGTAAAAAAACAAAAAATCCCGCACACTATCAACTTGCAAAACAGTAAACAAGTACTTTATTAGCAACGTTTCAATCATATGATCTTCATCAGGCAACAACATTGTATTCAAACTCCATTGTATTTAAAACAACATGACAAATCACAGTGAAGAATCATCAATATCCAATCAAAATAAGTGATTGAATAATCATTAACATTATCATTAACACGCGTCCTAGAAGGCCACCAAAATCGTTGGCTAATAGACGCAAGGGTTCCTCTAACCCCCGGATGAACAACCAGTTTAGAGGAATGACCCCAACGGAGAACTGCGGGCCACACGGACAGGGGAACAAATAATTGGTCGGAAGGACATCGTCTGGGGACAGAAATACCCGAAAGAGCGGCCTTGACTTGTCTCTCGATTCCCCAGGAAACTCCAGCCACCACGCAACCCTCCGGAAGGATAGGTTCAGTGGAAGAGGCGTCATCAGCGGAATCGAACTGCCGTGAAAGCGCGTCAGGCTTAGTATTCTTTGATCCGGGTCTATAAGAGATAGTGAAGTCAAAACACCCAAAAAATAGCGCCCAGCGAGCCTGACGAGCATTCAAACGTTTTGCCGATCGGATATATTCAAGGTTTCTGTGATCCGTCCACACAATGAACGGAACAGAGGAACCCTCCAACCAGTGGCGCCACTCGCCCAGGGCCAAACGAATGGTGAGGAGCTCGCGGTTGCCGATATCATAATTTCGTTCGGCAGACGAGAGACGATGTGAGAAAAACGCGCAAGGATGTGTGACGATTTGCACAGTTATTAATCAATTTATGGGTGGAATATGAATATCATAATTCATAAGGTTTTATGAATTATTATTATGCACATACCGACCCAAGGGGGAATTAACCATATATGGTGAATTAACTACAACAAATTATAAATCAATCACATATATGATTAGTTCTGTTTTACAATTATGTAGAGAACTATCGGTCCGTCCAGCAAACCGGTAAGTTCCACAGACTCTTACGACAGAAATATTACCTTCTGGCCACGAAGATAAATTTCTATGGTGCATCGAAAAGACGTGTGTCATGGTATTTTAAGGACAACAGGCCAGAACGCCTTCTTGATAACGTCCTCCAATGATAGCGTTGCAATTTGGCGGTTTTCCACGTCCCTTTGTCCTGTCCACCGAGTTAATTTATGGTATGTTGAATCAGTGCATTTTCTTCATAGTATTATTAAACATTGAACTATGCATTTGACAGAAATGTAACGTACATGAGTGAATAGCTCGGATTCACAGCTTTACGGAGAGCTTTCAAACTCGACAGGTGTCTCTCGTCATATAAAGAAGATACACTTTCTACTCTAATACTATCGTTTAACATGAAAACTAACCTACTACAGTCAATTCTACGATTCTACATTAGCAACACATACATGCAACAAGCACCATAGTGGCAGATACATTCATATTTGCAGGTATAATATTTGTGTATACAGTCTTTATGTAGGGCTTTGTATGTGTGTGTGTGTCTGTGGGTGCGTGCGTGTATTTTCCTTTTTATGACCGTTTGGAATTCGGTCCTGTCTCCTCGAAACCCGATCCGTGGTGTTCGCATCTCCTTTGAAGTCACAGAGGAGAGTTTTGGGACTTATCGAAATAGTCATAAAAAAGAGTCTCGTGATCCATTAGTGTCTGCCGGGCCGGATGAGATGTAAGATTTACAAACCGAAGTTCCGTGAATTGGGACTTAAAACACAGTTTATGGTGGGACCTGCTCATCTTTGAGACTGTGCAGACCCTACAGATGGATCTTATTATCCGTAGGAGAGCGCTGCGACAGGACAGCACCTACGGCAGTATCAGAGGCATCGACCTTGACTATGAATTGTTCAGTTGGATCAGGCGTGATAAGAATAGGTGCTGAAGTGAACAGCTCCTTCAATCTATCGAAAGCGCGCTGAGCACAATCGGTCCATTCAAAACGTCTCTTAGAGGAAGTGAGAGCTGTTAGAGGCGCGGCAATGTGACTAAATTTGGCAATAAAACGCTGATAGAAATTAGCGAATCCTAGAAAGCGCTGGAGAGCAACACGAGAATCTGGAACGGGCCATTCCACGACCACGCGTTCCTTTGCAGGGTCCATGCTGACACCGTCAGCAGAGATTACCGAACCCAGAAAAGATACAGACTGAGCATGAAAAACGCATTTTTCAGCTTTAACAAAAAGCTTGTTCTCCAGCAGACGTTGTAAGACATGACGAACATGCTGGACATACACCGCCAGAGATGGGGAAAAGATGAGGATGTCATCCAAATATACAAAAACGAAAATGTTTAACATGTCTCTCAGAATGTCATTGATCAAGGCCTGGAAAACGGCCGGTGTGTTGACAAGGCCGAACGGAAGAGCCCGATATTCAAAGTGGCCGAGTGGAGTGTTAAACACCGTCTTCCACTCGTCTCCCTCTTTAATACGCACTAAATGGTAAGCATTACGGAGATCTAATTTGGTGAAAATCCGAGCCCCCTGAAGCAGCTCAAAAGCAGATGACATAAGAGGCAAAGGATAACGATCCTTGACCGTTATGTCATTCAATCCTCTATAATCAATACAGGGACGCAACAAGCCGTCTTTCTTCTTAACGAAAAAAAACCCAGCGCCAGCAGGAGAGGTGGAAGGAACAATAGTGCCGGCTGCCAGACTCTCTGATAAATATTTCTCAAGGGCTTCGCGTTCAGGGGCAGAAAGAGAATATAAACGACCGCGGGGGGGAGTAGTACCAGGGAGTAGTTCAATACTACAGTCATAAGGACGATGGGGAGGTAGAGATGCAGCCCGGGAACGACTAAAGACCGCCCGCAGATCGTGATACTCCTCCGAAACTCCAGACAAATCACCAGGTTCCTCCTGCAACACAGATACAGAAGAGACAGGAGACACAGCAGATACGAGACATTGGACATGACAAGTTCAATGCCAAGACTGAATAGTTCCTTGTGACCAATTAACTTGAGGATTATGTTGGACGAGCCAAGGATGACCCAAAACACACAATAGGAGCAATAGTAGAATGAAAAATAGAAAAAGAAATAGTCTCTTGGTGGTTGCCTGAGATGATGAGACTCATAGGTGCAGTAATAAAGTGTATACTTGGCAGCTCACTGCCATCTAAGGCAAACACAGGAGTAGGATCATCGAGCTTCAACAAAGGGATCCTCTTCTCACGAGCCCACTGTTCGTCCATAAAATTTCCCTCAGACCCAGAATCAATGAGAGCTTGGCATGTAGTAGTCGTTCCTGCCCACCGGAGCACAACGGGCAGAGTGGTGACTGATTTGACAGGAGAAGAACTAGAAACAGCGCTCGACAGTATCCCCCGGTCTACTGGCGAGCGTTCTCTTTTAGCGGGCTAACAGCCATCAGAGGTCCCGAACGCCCACAGTACATGCAAAGGTGATGGAGGGCTTGACACTGACGTTCAGCAGGCAAAATGCAAATTCCAGCAGTCTGCATGGGCTCAGGAAACTGAGCGGCTTCAAACGAAACAGTCGCTGGTCCAGGCTGGGGTGGTGATTGAGCCTGTTGGGTGCCGCGGGCACGGCGCCGGAGGTCGGCACACCTCTCCAAACGGATGCCCAATTCCACCAGCTGATCGAGGGCAGTGGGGACTTCTCGCGCATAGATCTCGTCCTTAATCTCAGGACACAATCCCTCCAGAAACCGCGCCGTCAAGGCGGGCTCATTCCACTCACATGAAGCTGACAGAGTACGAAACTCTATGGAGAAGTCAGAAACTGAGCGTCCTCCCTGGCGTAAGACAGCGAGCTGGCGGGATGCTTTGCGTCTGCTTACGGAGCGGTCGAAAACCTTTACCATCTCCTCCCGGAACGCAGTGAAGGACTGACAGCATACCGCCTCCGCCTCCCAGACAGCCGTGGCCCAGTCTCGCGCTCTCCCTGTCAGCAGAGAAATAACAAATGCAACCTTCGCACGGTCGGTCGCATACGTAGAGGGTTGGAGAGAAAAAACAACTTCACATTGAGTTAGGAAGGCCTTGCATTCTGAGGGCTCACCGGCGTATCTTGGTGGGTTGTTCACTCTCGGTTCTGGGGCTTGACTGGGAGGAGGAAAATCGGAAAACTTATGATAGAGAAGTTGAAATCGGTGAGATAAGTCTGTCACTTGACCAATGAGGTTCTCAACCGCATGTCTAATTGCAGAGAGTTCCTGCTCATGACGACCGAGCATCGCCCCCTGCATCCTAACAGCAAAGTGAATCTGTGTTTCCTTCGCCGGGTCCATTTCTTGGTCCGGGAATTCTGTCAGGTGACTCTAGATGACCCAGAGGCGAAAGTGGTTCACAAAGTTTATTGTAGTCCCAATTTACAAACAAAAGCAGACTGCCAGGCGCAAAACAGCAAACACGCTGCAGCTGGAGAACAAAGAAGTCAACAGAAGCTTCCCGAGCCGCAGATCCTCGACAGTAGTCCCACTGTAGTGGACTGATGGAGACGGTGCAGGCTGGCAGATAGATGCAACCACACCAGTAGAAAGGTAGCTCTGTACCGCTGACAGGACAGCAGAAAATAAAGTCGGGCTCTGGACTGGAACTGGGACTGGAACTCAGATTCAGAATAATAGCTGCTAACACACACAAAAATATCGTCAAGCACCAGAGCGAAAAGTATGTCACACTCACGTACAACAATTCCCGGACACAGACTAAACAAAGAGCAGGGAGAAGTAGGCAGCGCAATCAGCGCAAAGACACAGAACAGGTGCGTGCACGAGAGCGCGAACGCCAGAGGTAACAGGGAACAGCTGAAATCAATGAGACCTGAACGATAGAAGGGAAGAAAACAACAAAAAACACGAGTAATCAAACCTGGCTCATGACACTTAGGTAGGCCCTTCTTTAAAGAAGTAGGATGGAAGCTGGTCGCAAGCAACAGCGTGTTGCGATCAGTTTCTTTGGTAAATAAAGTTGTAATCAACTGACCTTCATTTTTTTGCACCCACATATCTAGAAAATGAACTCTGGAAGCATTAACCTCTACGGTAAATTTCAAATCATCAACAAAATCATTTAAAATGGACACAAATTCACAAACCTCATCATAGTCTCCCAAAAAAATACAAAATATATCGTCAATGTACCTATACCATTTCATGATACGTGAACAAAAAGAATTTTTTCCGGAATTAAATACATAACAATGCTCAAAAAAACCCGATTTCAACTCAGAAATCATATTAACAAAATCAGTAGAATCCCTAATATAAGATGGTAAAGACTGTATGTACAGTTCAATAAAAAAAGCAACATGCTGGGATAAAGGCAATAAAAGTGAATTGGTCTGTGCCACAATTGGTCGGCCTGGAGGGTCAATTAATCTTTTATTGATCTTGGGAAGAGTATTAAAGACAGGTCTAATCGGATGTTGACAATACAAAAAATTAAATTCTGATTGGGATATCCAGCCTTGTGCTTTCGCATTCTCTAAAAAGGAAAGAACCTCAGATTGATAGATGTTAGTAGGGTCATTAGGCAGTTTCTTATAAAACCTTGAGTTTTGTAATTGCGAGAGAATTTCGTGTTGGTATTTAGTTGTATCTTGGACTACAATAGCCCCTCCTTTATCCGCTGGTTTTATAATAATATTTGGATTATTCATCAACTCTGTCAGAGCTTTTTTCTCATTCAAAGAAAGATTATAAGACATTTCTTTACTAAAGGAGCAAGTTCTCATAACATCTTGTTCAACCAACCGACAAAAAGTATGAATGGTATGGTTCGACACGTGGGCAAAAAAGTACTCTTAGGTCTGAAGGGTGTAGGCCTACTAGATGAATCAGACCCAGATTTAGAAAAAAAATATCGTAATTTCATCTGTCTAAAACATTTGAATAAATCCACCTTTAGACCAAAAGCATTAACACCAGTATTTTTTTTACTTCCTGCTTCGCTACTGTTCGGACGCTCTTGCTTACAGCTCCGCGCTTTGCTCTATTGCTTTGATATTTTATCTCCTAATTTTAACTACAGCAAATAGGCACAGTGCTCAAACGACAAATCTTGGCACCAACAATCTTTTTAACTGGAAGAATTGCTACAAAAAAGGGGAATTTTTATCCAACCAGCCTCCCACTGACTGCAGCCATCAGCTTACATTCCGGAGAAGGGAAAACACAGCTGCTTACATCCAAAAGGATTAGAAATAATATGCCTTCTCTGGTTGAAGAATCTACCTGCTGCACAAGCTGCCACAGACTTCTACAAAGGATTGCAGTTCTTGAAACAAAGTTACTTGCGGGACTACCAAACCAGAAGGAACACACAACAGAGCTTCATCATGGACGTCCTCAGCACACAGTCGGTGAGTCCCATGAATCTAATGCCCCTAAACAGACCGTACCGAGTGCCGAAATTGATCAACATATTAATCGATGGCACACACAGGGAGCGAGACCCAAAGGCACTCGAGACATCAGATTGTCACGAGTGCCACATATTAATGCAGTAGCATCCTCTACCCCAAACAATAGCTCCCTACCACCGCCAATACATCTGGAGAACAGATTTGAAGTGTTAATGAATGTGGGTGAGGAATCCCCAAACATGATCGGACACAGATCAAATCAGCCAGCAGCTAACACCGATGCTAACTGCCGCTCAAGGTTGAACAGTCAGCGGCACTCAGCTCAGAGAGCAGCCGAGCCCAGGACTCTGATAGTGGTGACTCTATTATCAGAAACATTAGCAGCAGGGATACACTACATGCTGCCTTCCACAAGCAACAGTTTCTGATGTAAACAGGGAACTTAAGAGCATTCTGATGAAATATAAGACTGCAAATCGACTAATCATTCATGTGGGGAAGAATGATATTCGGAAGGAGCAGTCAGAACTCCTTAAGAGGGATTTCAATGAACTTTTTGAAATGCTTAAAAGACTAAAAGTTCTGTCGTTCATCAGTGGACCACTCCCAGCAAGAGGAACAAATAGATTTACACGGTTGCTTGGTCTTAACACATGGCTGCAAAAAACCTGCAACTTAAAAGGACTGAATTTCATCGACAACTTCAATCTGTTCTGGAGTCAGAGACAACTGTTCACTCATGATGGCCTGCACCCAAACAAACTGGGCTCAAGAGTGCTAAAGGACAATATCTACTTCTGCCTCCATCATCCTTCAGCAGTGTGTGCAAATCCACTCAACCTGAATGGCACAAACACACCTGGACAGAGTACAACTGACCACAGGACTTCATTTCAGCACCTGAATGGACATGCCCTTGACACATCCCACAAGGTCAATGATAACACCACGCAGCCACAACAACCACTGCTCACGCACACAATCCTGACTGAGCCCTGCCCACAGAGCTCACCGATAGACAGTGACGTGTTAGAACTGCTCCAAGATTCAGCACCCAAGGACGACTTTCGGGGAAACAGCCAGGGAAGCCAGGACAACATATTACAGCCTCCGGTAACACCAGAGCAACAGCCCCTCTCACCGGACATGTTATCCCTTTCTCCAGCATCCCCTCTTTTGTGCTTCTCAGAGAAAATGGAGGAACTGGTGTATGCTGGAACCAAACTCTCCCACTCTTTTGCTGCAAGCCCCCAGATATCAACAAAAAAGCGTCAAGCCCCGAAACCACCAAAGCCTGTGGGCCCAGCTCGCCCTCCCCCTCCTGCGAGAGCTCTTCGGCCCCTGCCACAACGCCAGGGCCCTCAACCTCCTCCGTCTGTTCTAGGTGAACCAAAAACAACCGATAACAGCTCTCAGTGATGTGTGTCGGGTCCCCGCTATGATAACAGTGACTTTATCAAATGTTTACAGAACAAGTGGGAACCAGTGTGCCTGTAGCTTTCTCTATTTGTTTTATTACGTTATAGAAAGCCTAAGGCCTTCTCAAACCATTTGGCAAACCCATTTAATCTGCTACCTATTACACGTCAAACTAAGATTACTGTAGAGACAGAAAGTAAGACTGTTAAGTTAGCACTTTTAAACATCCGCTCACTTAAAAATAAATCACTTCTAGTCAATGACTTAATAACCACAAACAACCTAGATTTTATTCTTCTAAATGAAACATGGCTTGAAGACAGCTGCAGTGCAACAATCCTGAATGAAACAGCCCCTCCTAACTTTACTTTTATGAGTGTCTGCAGAGCTGTTAGGAGAGGTGGAGGTGTTGCTGCTCTATTTAAAGATGTCTATCAATGCAAGCAAGTGTCATTTGGTGATTACTTGTCTTTCGAATACTTGGGTATTGTGTTAAAAGGTGCTCCTCGCATTCTACTTATAGTTATCTACAGGCCTCCAAAATACTCTCCAGCCTTTGTGGAGGACTTTACAGAACTGTTATCAGCAATTTCCTCAGAGTTTGACTGTTTTGCTATTACTGGGGACTTTAACATCCACATAGAAAATGCAGAATCCAATATGGCAAAAGAAATCATAACTGTTTTGAATACTTTTGATCTGACTCAACATGTACATGGACCTACACACAATCGTGGACACACTCTAGATTTAATTATTAGTAAGGGTCTAAACATTTCATCCATTGTCATTAAGGATGTAGCGCTATCTGATCATTTCTGTATTTCTTTGATTTATTGATCTCTCCAACTGTTGAAGCTATATCTATCTCGGTCAAAAAGCGATGCTTAAATGAGAATACTAGTGCACTGTTTATGAAGGCTATATCTTTAACACCAAGCATATCTGCAGACTCTGTTGATTTTCTCCTTGATTCTTTTAACTCAAAAGTACAGAATGTTATTGATAACATTGCTCCTGTGAAAGTCAGGAAGAAAAGTGGCAGACAAAAATCACCATGGAGAAACTCAACAGCAGTGCAAAATATGAAAAGACAATGCAGAAAAGCTGAGCGCATGTGGCGAAAAACAAAACTTGAAATCCATTATAACATCTATAAAGATATTCTTCATGCTTTCAATGTGGAATTAGGCAAAGCTAGACAGACCTTCTTCTCAAATATTATAAACAAAAACTTAAACAACACCCGCACTCTTTTTGCTACTGTAGAGAGACTAACAAACCCCCCAAGTCAGATTCCCAGTGAAATGCTCTCAGACAGCAAATGCTGTGAGTTTGCTTCATTCTTCTCTGAGAAAATTAATAATATCAGAAAGGCGATCAGCACATCCTTGAGCTGCACTGGGGTAAAACAGATCAGATCACAACATCAGAAAGCAGCTATTATGTCTGTTTTCAAAGCAATTGATGGTAAAACTTTGGAAGAAACAGTACAGCACCTTAAAACATCAACCTGCGCCCTTGACACACTTCCCACATCTTTTTTCAAAAGTGTGTTTAACTGTTTAGAAGCAGATCTCCTAGAAGTGGTAAATGCCTCACTTCTCTCTGGGACTTTTCCAAAATCCCTGAAAACTGCAGTTGTCAAGCCCCTCCTGAAAAAGAGCAATCTGGATAACACCATATTGAGCAACTACAGGCCAATTTCAAATCTTCCTTTCATAGGCAAGATCATTGAAAAAGTTGTTTTCAATCAGCTGAACAAGTTCTTAAGCTTGAATGGATACTTTGACAACTTTCAATCTGGTTTCCGACCGCATCACAGCACAGAGACAGCACTCATAAAGATAATAAATGATATTCGCCTTAACACAGATTCTGGTAAATTATCAGTGCTGGTTCTACTCGACCTCAGTGCTGCGTTTGACACTGTCGATCACAACATTCTTCTTGACAGGCTGGAAAACTGGGTTGGGCTTTCTGGGATGGTCCTTAAATGGTTCAGGTCATACTTAGAAGGGAGAGGTTATTATGTGAGTATCAGTGACCATAAGTCTGAGTGGACATCCATGATATGCGGAGTCCCTCAAGGTTCAATTCTTGCACCCCTCCTGTTCAACCTATATATGCTGCCACTGAGCCAAATAATGAGAAAGAACCAAATTGCATATCACAGCTATGCAGATGACACCCAGATTTACCTAGCCCTATCACCTAACGACTACAGCCCCATTGACTCCCTGTGCCAGTGCATTGATGAAATTAAAAATTGGATGTGTCTAAACTTCCTTCAGTTAAACAAAGACAAAACTGAAATCATTGCGTTTGGAAACAAAGATGAAGTTCTCAAAGTGAACATGTACCTTCACTCTAGGGGTCAAACAACTAAAAATCAAGTCAGGAATCTTGGTGTGATTTTGGAGTCAGACCTGAGTTTCAGTAGCCATATAAAGACAATAACTAAATCAGCATATTATCATCTCAAAAATATTGCAAGAATTAGATGCTTCGTCTCCAGTCAAGACTTAGAGAAACTTGTTCATGCTTTCATCACCAGCCGGGTGGATTATTGTAATGGGCTCCTCACTGGCCTTCCCAAAAAGACCATAAGACAGCTGCAGCTCGTACAAAATGCTGCTGCCAGGATTCTGAGCAGAACCCGAAAACATGAACACATCACACCAGTCCTCAGGTCCTTGCACTGGCTTCCAGTTGCATTTAGAATTGATTTTAAAGTACTGTTACTTGTTTATAAATCACTCAATGGTCTAGGACCTCAATACATTGCAGATATGCTCATAGAATATAAACCTAACAGATCACTCAGATCATCAGGATCAAGTCATTTAGAAATACCAAGGGTTCACTCAAAGCAAGGAGAGTCTGCTTTTAGCTGTTATGCCAGCCGCAGCTGGAACCAGCTTCCAGAAGAGATCAGGTGTGCTCCAACAGTAGCCACATTCAAATCCAGACTCAAAACACATCTTTTTATCTATGCATTTGCTGATTGAGCACTGTGCTATGTCCGAACTGTTTGCACTTTATTTTATACGTATTATCTTTTTGTTCTTTTAATTCATTTTCCTGTTTTTATTTCATTTTTAATGTATTTTATATCTTTTATGTATCATCTTGTTATTCTAACTTTTAATGCATTTTAAATACTGCTGTCTGATTGAAAGAGCTGGGAGAATTAGGAAGAAAGTGATTAGGTTAAAATTTGGTAAATTTGGATAAGGGGACAAACCATGGGGAAATTTAAGCTGTAGTGCATGGTTAAGATATCTCTGGATTACAGTCAGGACACTTTCCAAAGGGGGAAATTTCCAAAGGGGAAATTTGAACTGCATTGCATAGGTAAGATATCTCCGGAAGGGGGATTAGGGCTGTGTGGTGCAGTTTGAGGTGTCTTGGCAAAAGGGGAGATTGAAACTGTGTTTATCAGTTTGAAGTGCCTTAACAGGTAGCAGTCCTGTTGTGTGAGGAAGATCCATTCTGATACGCTCTGATGGATAGATCCGTTTAGATCCAACTCTGATGGACGACAACAACAACAACAACAACAACAAACTCCCTGAGACTTCCTAGCTCTTCCATCCAGATAGCAAAATTCTCTGTTTTTACTGTTATTTCTATTCCTTATGTTCTATTTTTATTATTCTTTTTTATGTAAAGCACTTTGAATTACCATTGTGTATGAAATGTGCTATACAAATAAAATTGCCTTGCCTTGCCTTGCCTTGCCTTACCAGTAGTTGGAACAAATGACAGTCCTTTAGATAAAACCCCAATTTGATCATCAGACAGTTTTTTTTCAGAAATATTGATTACCGTCTCATTAAGAAGCTCCGAGTCCACGGTCATAAGTTTCTTCGATGCCCTTGAGCCTCTATGGCATTTCTTCTTCTTTGTGGTCTGCGTAAGGGAACACGACTGCCTAAAAAAGATGTAGAACCTTGGGCACTTGAGTCACTGTCCATTGTGAATTCATTCTCCATGGAATCACTAAGCCCAATGCCATAAGGGGGACCAATTTCTCTCGTATGATTGCGAAAGCGTGATGTTGTTCCAGATGATCCACGAACTGGTAAGCTGGTCTCATGAGAAGCACTGTTGCTGATGTTAGAGATGGTGGCTGTAGTTGTTGAACTGCTATCCCATGGATATACCTCATTGCGAAGATAATCTTCCTTATCTCGTTTGTATTTCTTTAACTTGATCTCCTTCAACTTCTCCCGGTATTTATCTGTAGATGTCTTAATGGAAGCAAGAATGGAGTCAAAGTCAATTTGTGGAGTGGATTTAATCTTCTCTTCCAGTACAACAATCTGATCATGGGTTTCTTTAACATCAGCAGATACTTGTTCCACAATAAGGAGCATCAAATCCATGGAACACTTGTTAAGAATCTCACTCCATCTCTTTAAAAAAACTTTATGTTTACACAGTGTCGGGGTTTTGGTATTCTCACACTGCGTGGAATTCTCTTGTTTCTTCAATATTCACTCAATGTGGATCCATGCATTTTCAGCCGTATTTCTTTATGATAAAGCCTTTCATGTTGTACTCGATGTTCATCCTGTGATAAATTAAAATCAATGTCCTTTTCTGGAAAGAGAATCTTTTCTGCTTCTTCTAGTGAAAATGCCAATGTGTTGGCGCAGTTCTCAGTCAAACTGTTGATTTCTTGAAATTAAGTCATGTTCTAATGACTTCAAGCCCCAGGGTGCGTAAAGCAAACAATTCTCTTAGTCAACAAGCAACTGAGTATGAATCAATCAATGGTCAATTAGCGTCACACACCTGTAGGTCAAACATCCTACTTCTTTAAAGAAGGGCCTACCTAAGAGTCAATTTTTACCCTTCAGACCTTATCACCCATGGGTATGAATGATGAAGCATTATTTAATGTGATGTTATGAAATATGACTATTACATATATATTATGATATCATTGATTATATCACTTTATATATATAATTACTTTTTTTATTATATATATTTTTCTACTATGTATGTAATTGTGGAGTTAACAATGTGATGTGGTGTTAATGATTATTCAGTCACTTATTTTGATTGGATATTGATGATTCTTCACTGTGATTTGTCATGTTGTTTTAAATACAATGGAGTTTGAATACAATGTTGTTGCCTGATGAAGATCATACGATCGAAACGTTGCTAATAAAGTACTTGTTTACTGTTTTGCAAGTTGATAGTGTGTGGGATTTTCTTGTTTTTTCATATTTTGACTTTATTAGTCTTATCCTACGCACCTATCTATGACCTACAGGTGTGCGACGCTAATTGACCACTAATAATTGGTTGTAAAATTCAAATGATTTCTCTTCTTTTGATCTTTAAAGATCTTAATACCTAAATAATCTACCATATCCTTTACTGGAATACCAAGTATGTTATTATGATTGCAAGTTTTTAAAGGGAATAACATACATTTTTTAATGTTTAAACATAAGCCAGATACAGATGAGAATGAGAAAATGTTAAGGCAATCAATAGCTTTTTTAATTTAAGTTTAATTTTTTTTTTAAATGACAGTGTAGTCTGTTAACTGAGAGCATTTTAACTTTCTCCAAAAGTCTAATACCACAAAATGTATCTCTTTGTATGGCCATGGTTTGTGTCACAAGTAAGAAAAGAAAAGGTAAAATAGGGCACCCTTGTCATATGCCTCTACTGATTTTAAACCTGGATGTCGTTCCATATGATAACTTAATTAAGCTGTTACAGTAGCTGTTGGCCAGATTTACTAACAGCTTAGCAGCACAAACACTTATTTGGCATTAAAAAACAACTGTCGGGATTTACTAAAGATATTGCAAAAGTGCAAAAAAGGAGGAGAGTATTTAAATGAATCACACAACACGATTTACTAATATTTGCGCTCGTCAATTTACTGGTGTTAGGTCCCAGTCAGTGCTGGGCCTGTGTTTTTCCTTTTGTGCTTGGTTTGTAGGTATGACGTTTGTGGGGGTGTGGTTTTTTCCACCCGAGGCTCATTATTTGGGCTATAAGAATTCCAGCACTGTGGATTGGAGAGAGACGCGTGTTACGATGTGACTGCACTTGACCGAGCGACTCCGATGTTTTTCTGTTGATCTTGTGTTAACATCCATGCAGACCTTGAGCTTACAGTCCTCTTCCATGCACTCTTCACTACTAACGTTCATATACTGACTACTGATTGTTTGAATACTTTTGTTAAATATCTGATTTTGTTAAATAAATCATTCCTTTTCACTACTTGCCCATCCATGTTCCCTCTTGTTCATGTTAGAATTGAGAGCCGGTTGTAACATATGGGGGCTCGTCCTTTTTTTTTTTTTTTCTCAAGAGCCACATGGCGTGGTAATTAGTGAAAAGAATCAGGTGTGCTCATGGTAAGCAGTTTGTTTGTGTTTGGCTTCAAACAGGTAAGTCAATGCTGCTCATAAATGATGATTTGTTATGCTCCCCAGATAGGCTATATGTGTTTTTTTTGTTTGGTTTTTTTTTTTGGTGTTTTCCTGGTGATTGTGTGCACAGCCGTGGTTGCAAGTCTGGACTGACTGTTCAGCTCTGCACCAGCGATATTAGTTGCTTAAAGAGGCTCGACTCTTGGGAAAACACAGAAGAGTTAGGGTTGAGTTAGTTAGCTGTGGGTGTGGGATATTTAGGGGGAGATTTGGTTATGAGCCGGATTGTCTTATCGTGTCTGATGTTTGTTAATGTAATATATTTCTCAGTTACTGTGCTAGTATGGAATTTGTTTAGATATGACTTTGTTAGAAGATTTTGTTAATTCCCCATCAGAAGAGAAATTAAATTTGTGTGTTCGAAGCAGCAATTATGGGGGATTGTAGAAAGTTATAAACTGGTGAGGATCGATAAACGCTTATGAAAAGATGAGTTGAGAGTGTTGATCAAAAAGAAATTGATTGATTGTGGCGTGATAACTCATGTGTCAGAAACGGCTGATGTAGGATCACAGAGATTTGACTTTTCGATGAGTAACCTATCATTTGAACAGCGAAGGGAAATGTTAGAATTGCAGCAGGCTCATGAAAAAGAAATGTATAAGCAGGCTATGGAATGTGAGAAAGAACTAAAAGAAAAAGAAATTGAATTGACAAAACTTAGGGTGGATGATCTGGTAAAGCAGCATGAAATTGAGTATGAAAAACTTAGACATGAAGATTGACAGAGTCAGATTGACAAGCTCAAAATTATCAGTTACAAATAGAATGATTGAAACTCATGGCTGATGGAAGGCTATCAGCAGATGGTGTTAGAGATCATGATCATTCCGGAGAATTAGTAAGTAATTTGAAATTGCTACCAAAATTTAATGAAAGGAATCCTGAAATATTTTTTTTCATTGTTTGAGACTGTGGCAGATGAACGAGATTGGCCTAGTACTGATCGAACAATTATGCTTCTGTCAGTATTCGTTGGAAGAGCTCAAGAAGCTTATACTGCGCTTTCTGTAGAGGATCGTAAAATATTAAATGAAAGTAAAAACTGCAGTTCTTAAAGCTTTTGAATTAGTCCCAGAAGTGTATTGAGTACATTTTCGCACTTGGAAAAAAAATTAGCGACAAATCCATGTTGAAGTTCTTCATGAATTAACCACTGTGGGAACCGTGGACGAACCAGACAAATGAATCGTTCTTTTAAAACATAATTCCAGAAACCCAGATCAACACTGCTGGACCCAAGCTCAGAGAATCTAATTTTCGGCTCCAGTCCATCTACAGAACAACCCCCTGCTAGGTATTTTTATGGCACCCATGCTTACTGACTGAGGGAATGATGGCAAACTTTAAGCCATTTGTAGAAACCGTTGAACCGTTGGTTGAAAAGACAACACAATTTAAGCTACCAGAAGATATAGAGTCTTTGATCTCCAGATCAAAAGAGACAGAGAGACAATTCAGGCCTGTTTCTCTGAGTGACCTATGAGTGACACTGTTGAAACTTCACAGAAAAACCCACTAAGACACAAATAAAACTATTTGAAACTGACTTATCAAACATCTTTCAACTGCATAAATTTTATATCGTGTCTACACATGCTACATGTGACCAGTTATGCTTTAGAACACCCACAATTCATGTAAATGTGACAAACACCTAAGTTTAAATAGTCACATCACTAAGACAATAAAAGACTAAGATGAAGACTAAGACCATAGTAACTAATCCTCGAACAAAAAAGAATATGGCTTAAGACAAAGAACAGACTAGCAGCTCATTCAAGCCATCCAACTTTTATTCACATTCTTTTTCTTTTACTTTCCTTTCTTTTTACGTCGAAAGCCTCCTGTTCTAAGGTAAGTTTTGCCGCAAAGTTCAGCCAATGACTCTTTTGCCGACTCAACTTTAAACTTCAGCCACGAGAGACTCCATTGGATGACCAGCACAAAGGACCTGCAACAAAGCAACTAACTAATCCCGTTTCTCAAGCCAAGGACGCTGAAAAGGAGATCCCCATTCAGTGTCGACAAGCAAGTACCTTCAGATTCTAAAGCTGAACTGGTGCATTAAATTAATGATTCATGGTTCAGGTCAGGTCTTTTGAAGTGCATATTTTGCTAGAAATCATGCTCATCATTTCATTCTCTCTTAAAACTCTTTGTGGCGGTTTCCCGGACAGAGATTAAGCCTAGTCCTAGAATAAAATGGCCCTTTAAACCAGAATAACAGAAATCTGCTTTCTCTGACATGGATTAAAATAATCCTAGACTTAGTCTAGTCCAGAGTTTAATAAGCTGATTTCCTGGAGGAAGACTAGAGCTACTCCAGGACTAAATTGAGGCTTAAATTAAACCTACCAGGAGGCAGGTTTTTCACTCTTTGTTATATTGCAGCCATTTGCTAAAATCATTTAACCCTCTGGGGTCTGAGGATTTTTGGGGCCCTGGAGAAGTTTTGACATGCCCTGACATTTGTGCTTTTTTCAGTTGTTCATAAACATATAAATGACAAAAGTGTCATTACACTGTATTCAGCACTGTAAGGACGCTGAGGAGGCATTAGAATCCATATGCAGTGTTTTAATGAAATCCACAGCAAACAAATCCAAATCGGCAGGCAATAGACATAAACGAGAGGAGGGCAGAGGTATAAACACAATGAGGCAGTCCAATCCAAGCAACAGTACAAGGGGAAATCCAAAAGGCAGAAACAGATCAAACAGGCAATGGTCATACACAAGATAGCAAAACAATGGTAATGGAAACGCTCGGTAAGGCAGGTAAACTGGCAGTACTTCGCGATGGTATGAAGGCATAGCCATGCTTAAATGTCCACCAAACAGGAAGTAATGAAGCAGAGGGAGCGGCAAACAGTCAGTACTCAGGAGAGGGCTACCTCTGCTGGCGTGGCGTTACAGAATCCCCCCCCCCCCCAGGAGTGACTCCTGGCGCTCGATGAGGACGTCCCCGTGGTCGCGGTGCTGGACGGTCGGGTCTGGCTCGATGAAAGTCCTCGATCAGTGATGGGTCCAGGATGTCGTGAGCGGCTACCCATGATCTCTCCTCAGGTCCGTATCCCTCCCAGTCCACCAAATATTGGAGCTGACCCCCTCTCCGTATGGAGTCCAACAACTCCCTTACCGCATATGCCGGAGTTCCATCAATGTCCAGCGGTGGAGGTGGCTCCCGGTTCTCGACGTTGGGGTCAGCATCCAGGTGGACCGGTTTGAGGAGGGAAACATGGAAGGAGGGAGAGACATGATAATTAGCAGGAAGCTTCAACTGATAAGTGACCTCATTAATCTGTCTTAAGATTTTGAATGGGCCTACATACCTCGGACTCAGCTTCCTGCTGGGTAGCCGTAACTTGAGGTCCCGTGTGGAGAGCCAGACCCTCTGTCCAGGTTGGTAGGGAGGATGTGGGCGACGTCGTCTATTGGCCTGGATTTCCTGGTCCCTGACAGCCCTTTGCAGACCTACATGAGCACTGTCCCACACCCTCTCACTACGGCGAATCCAGTCATCGACTGCAGGTACCAGAGATGGTTCACCTGACCACGGGAACATGGGGGGTTGGTATCCCAACACGCATTGAAACTGAGTGAGACCAGTAGATGAATGCCTTAATGAATTTTGTGCATACTCTGCCCACGGTAAAAACTCGGACCAACGATGCTGTTCACGACCACAGTATGACCTGAGATACCTGCCAATCTCTTGGTTCAGCCTCTCCACTTGCCCGTTTTATTGAGGATGATAGCCTGAAGTCAAACTAACGTTGATGTCCAGTTGCTCACAGAAGTCTTTCCATACCTGTGATGTAAATTGTGTTCCTCTGTCAGAAACAATGTCTTCAGGTATACCTATAAACTCTAAAGATGTGATGGAACATCGCTTGAGCAGTTTCCATGGCCGTGGGGAGACCCTTCGAAGGAATTAGCTGGCAGGCTTTAGAGAACGATCAATGATTACCAGGATGGTGGTGTATCCGTTCGATGGGGGTAGATCAGTGACAAAGTCTATCAAGAGATGTGACCAAGGCCTCTGAAGTATGGGCAAGGGTTGTAATGACCAGACGGTAGTTCTTTGGGTGTTTTGGACTGAGCACAGACTGAACATGACTTGACGTAATTAGCCACGTCCTTCACCATGGACGGCCACCAAAATGAGTTCTGTGTGAGATGAAGGGTTCTTGAAATACCTGGATGGCCTGAGTAAAGTGATGTGTGGACCCATTGCATGACTCGAATACGAAGACTTGAGGGAAGATAGTGTTTGTTAGGAGGGGCAACCTGGTGGTGTTGGTTCACTCTGCTGTTCTCTCTGGATGTCATCCATCAAATCCCATGTAACTGGTGCGATGATAATGGATAGTGGTAGGATAGACTCAGGTTTGAGTTCTGTTTGTGGATAATCATGTCTTCTGGATAACGCATCAGCCTTGCTGTTCTTGCTACCCGGACGGTAGGTTACGGTGAACTGGAATCTAGTGAAGAATAATGACCAGCGTGCTTGGCGGGGATTTAGCCTTTTTGCACACTTGATATACTCTAGGTTCTTGTGATCCGTGATTACCTGGAAGGGGTGAATGGAGCCCTCCAGCCAATGTCTCCATTCTTCGATTGCTGCTTTCATGGCTAGAAGTTCCTTGTTGCCAACATCATAGTTGTATTCAGCATCTGTGAGTTTTCTGGAGAAATAAGCACAGGGGAAAAGCTTGCCTGTTGTCCGTGGCGTTGAGAGAGCACTGCACCTATTCCATTATCAGAAGCATCAACTTCAACAACAAATGGTAGGTTGGGGTCTGGATGTTTCAGGATGGGCGCGGTTGTGAAGCTGCTCTTGAGGTTAACGAATGCTTGAGTGGCTTGTTCAGTCCATTTTAATCTTGAAGGTTTACCTTTCAGTAATGACGTCAGTGGTGCTGCTGTTATACTGTAGTTGCGGATGAAGCATCGGTAGAAGTTAGCAAACCCCAGGAAACGCTGAAGTTCTTTACAGATCAGAGACAGAGAATATGGAGAGACTTCTTACTGTTTAATGTTCTATTATGTAAAAGTTTTTGTTATGTTAAAGTTTTTTGGAGATTACCGTTGTGGTGAAGTGTAGAGCTTGTGCTTGGGTTGAGGACCTGCTAAACAGAATTGTCTTTTTTTATATATAATGAAGCAATCTCTATGATAGTGTTTTGGATTAAACCAGTATCATCTCTAGACTGCCAGCACCAATTATCACATGTGTAAATAGTTACGTTTAGTTTGTTGCTATGTAAAGGACAAAACAAAAGCATTAATAATCATATGATTATTATATATATAGAATTCATTGTAGGGAAAACACACCCTAGGAAGTAAAATTAGCTCAAATGAAATAATTAACTTATAGGGAATTTATAAAGAGTTGTTTAGTTTATGAATGAGCAACTGAGTCGTCCAGCGTTCATTTGCTCGAGCCGTAATAAGTTTTTGTAGCGGATATGAATATCCAACAATCGTGAAAACACTGATTAGAGCACGGTAAATTAAGATCGACAGTTTAAGACATTAAATTTTAGAAGCACATAATACAGGACACTTTCTTTTTAAAAATCTACAAGAGACTTTATTCTAACACAAACACACACACATACATACACACATTCATTCATACATGTTGCAGTAAGAAAGGAAATGAGAGAGAAAGAGTTTTAAGAGAGAGAAAGTGATATGATGAACATAATTCTTAGCAATGCACTTCAAAGACCTGAACGAACCATGAATCATTAATTTAAATGCACCAGTTCAGTTTTAATCTGGGGCACTTGCTTTAGTCGACTTTAAATGTGAATTTCCCTCATCGGCGTGCAGAGAAGGGTTTTCCAAGTTGATGATTTGTCTCTTCAGGTCCAGATAGTGGTTAGGTCAAAACCAATCACATCTTGTCTTTCTTGTCTTGACTTGTCCTTGCGATATGACTATTTAAACTTAGTTGTTTGTCACACCTCAGAGGAGTTTTTGGCCAATCAGATATTGTCCTGTTTCAAAAGGGCTTTTCTCTGCCTCCAATCATGATTAGGTGTTACTTCCCATCTCTGCTTTAGCAGAGAGTACCATTTAAACATAATTTCTATTAAATGGAATATGATACATTTTAAACAGATTTCATTCAAGCCAGGATTTAGGAAAGAGGAAAATAATTAAATCCAGTCCAAATAAGTCCAAATAAGGCATACTTTCAGTCAGTCATTCACGAGTTATCACATTTACATGAATTGTGAGTGTTCTAAAGCAAAACTGGTTACAGGTAGCATTTGTGGAAACATGATGTAAAATGTATGTAGTTATAAGATGTTTGATAAGTCTATTTAAAATTGTTTGGAACAATTTTGATGCAGTTTTAGTTGCTTTGGAATTTGGAATTTGATATACTCCTCCTAGGCGATTAATCCGATCGCCACCAAACTCGGTCAGCATGAAGTCAAGACATTGATGATTAAAAATTGCCAGCGGATTTTTGATATCTCGAACGGTTTGGCCGTGGCGAGGCAACGAATTTATGGCGAGAAAAAGGAAACAGGAAATGTGTTATAACGTCTGCATACATATATTGATCTTTATGAAACTTCACGAGTGTGTTGGTTGTAGTAGTCTGATCACAAGGATGTGACTATTGTGAGTCAAAGTTATAGCGCCACCAACTGGCAGCAGGAAGTGTATCACTTTTTGAAATGCTTTGAGATCACCCTCTTATTTTTACCTGATTTGCTTCAAACTTCATCAGTGTAATGTCAATACACAGCAGATGTAGACCTATGACAGGATTTTTGATATTTGAAATATTGTTGCCATGGCAACAGGTCAAACTGTAATAATATTCTTGAGTGTTTTTGAGGCTCTTAACATGCTTCAAATTGCATGAAACTCGACACACACATCAATATTGTCAACCAGTAGACATGGACAAAGCCATAGAAATGGGCGTGGTGGAGGGGCTCAGTAGCGCCACCTTTTGACAAAAGTGGGGGGTTAGTTTTTCCTACAGTCACCAAACTCGGTACACATATTGTTCTCATCAAGCCGGACAATTTTCTAATTTACATTCATTAGCTCCGACCAACAGGAAGTCGCTATTTTGTTTGAATGTTAATTTTTTGAAAAAAACAGGCTATGAATTTTATACTACTACTCCTACAGGGTTTATCCAATTTACACCAAGCTTTTTTTAACTTGTTGCTAACACATTGAAGTTGTTTAATTGCAAACGGATTTTGGATATCTCAAACGGTTTGGCCGTGGCGAGGCAACGAATTTATGGCAAGAAAAGGGAAACAAAGTGTTATAACTTCTGCATACATTAATTGATTTTGATGAAACTTCGGCTTAGTCTTCGTTGTACAAGGCTGATCACATGGATGTGACTATTGTGATTCAAAGTCATAGCGCCACCAACTGGAAGCAGAAAATGTGTCACTTTCAGCATACATTGAGATCACCCTCTTATTTTACCTGATTTGCTTCAAAATTCATCAGAATAATGTTAAAACTTGGCACATGTAAACCTTTGAAAATGGGCAGGGAGGAGGGGCTCTATAGCGGCACCTTGTAGTGCAGTAAATGTGGAGTGAATTTGACATAGTCCTTTGATGTTTTAACCGTTTTAAGTGCCTATTGCCCGCTGTGCACAGTTGCCCTGAAGCCACCGGGTGGCGGTGCCACCGGGCTTGGGCCCGCCATCGCTGCTCGCAGCTATAGTTCCCTATTGGAATTGCTTCTTCTTCTTCAAAGTGAATCGCATTTGAGAGGGCCTAAACGTGCTCGAAAACTCACGAAACTTTGCACACGCGTCAGAAGTGGTGAAATTTACGTCTGTTATGGGTTTCGGAATTGGGCGTGGCAAAATGGCTCGATAGCGCCATCTAACGTACAGCCCCGCTCGCTACATTTCACTAGGGTTTTGAAATTCGGTACACATTTATCAGCCCAGTACCTACAAAAAATTCTCTTGGAGCGAAATCCGAAACCGAACAGGAAGTCAGATATTTTGAATTAATTCACCGTTTTTTGCATTTTCCAGACGTTGTACTTTAACGAACTCCTCCTAGAGATTTAATCAGATCAATGTCATTTTTGGTCAGTCTAATCTAAAGGCCTTTGTGACGTTAAATTGCGAAGATTAGAGTTTTCGCTGAAGGGCGTGTCCGTGGCGGACTGACAAAGTTTGATGTTTTCGCCATGAAAAGGAAGTTGTTGTAACTCAGACAAACAATGTCGGATCTGCCCCAAACTTCACATGCTTTATTAGAGTCCTGACCTGAAGACATCTTCATACAATATTCAGTTACAGTCATAGCGCCACCTGCAGGCAACAGGAAATGACATGTTTTACACTGTGATTAACTCCTCATAGAGATTTAACCAGATCAACATCAAATGTTTCAGTCTAATCTTAAGACCTTAGCGATGATAAATATCAAAGATCTTGAGTTTTCGCTGAAGGGCGTGTCCGTGGCGGACTGACAAATCTGATGTTTCGCCATGAAAGAGGAAGCTGCTGTAACTCAGGCATACTATGTCTGATCTGCTCCAAACTTCACATGTGTGATAAGAGTCCTGGCCTAAAGACATCTATATGACAATATTTAGTTAGTCATAGCGCCACCTGCTGGCAACAGGAAGTGGCATGCTTCACGATGTAATTCACTACCAGAGTCACATTTCATTATGCCACGAAGTACCAAACATGCTAGAGACACGTTAAATCATGCAACACTTGGCTGAGTGCTAATTTATGCGATTAACGCCACGAAAGAACAGGAAGCTGTTGTAACTCAGGCATACAATGTCCGATCTGCTCCAAACTTCACATGTTCGATAATCGTCCTGGCCTGAAGACATCAACATGGCAAAATTCAGTTACGGTCAAAGCGCCACCTGTTGGCCACAGGAAGTGTGGCATTTCGAAATGACTTTGGCATAATTCTCCTGTATTCACTCGCTTACATGCATGACGCCCACTGTTCACTGTTTTCCTGAGGCCAACGGGTGGCGGTGAGCCCGGGTGCGAGGGCCCTCTCAACGCTGCTTGCAGCTTTAATTATATTATTATTATTATTCTCCAAAGTGAATCGCATTTTAGAGGGCCTAAATGTGCTCGAAACTCACGAAACTTTGCACACGCGTCAGAAGTGGTGAAAATTTACGTCTGTTATGGGTTTCGGAATTGGGCGTGGCAAAATGGCTCGATAGCGCCATCTAACGTACAGCCCCGCTCGCTACATAACACTAGGTTTGAAATTCGGTACACACATTTATCAGCCCAGTACCTACAAAAAATTCTCTTGGAGCGAAATCCGAAACCAAACAGGAAGTCAGATATTTTGAATGAATTCACCTTTTTTGCATTTTCCAGACGTTGTACTTTAACGAACTCCTCCTAGATTTAATCAGATCATGTCATTTTTGGTCAGTCTAATCTAAAGGCCTTTGTGACGTTAAATTGCGAAGATCTAGAGTTTTCTCCAAAGGGCGTGTCCGTGGCGCCTGACAAAGTTTGATGTTTGATGAAAAGGAAGTTGTTGTAACTCAGACAACCAATGTCGGATCTGCACCTGCAGGCAAACAGGAAATACATGTTTTACACTGTGATTAACTCCTCATTGAGATTTAACCAGATCAACTCATATGTTGTTGCAAACGGTGCGGTGAGCCCGGGTGCGGGGCCCTCTCAACGCTGCTTGAGGCTTTAATTAGGGCCCAAGCGAATTAGCGCGCAGGCCCTCTGTCTCTAAGATTATTTTTTTATTTTTTTTTTATTTTTTATTTTTTTCCGTCTTCCGGGGCTTTTTGGGGGCCTTAACATGCTCAAAAACTCTTGAAAATTGGCAACACATTGGAATCCGCGGCCATTAGGATGCCGCAGGCTGGTACCCGGCGTGGCAGGGGGCCTCGACAGCGCCCCCTTGAAAAAAGTCTGAAAATTTGGTCCATATATTAAACACGCTTGCACGTATTAGTATGAAACTCGGTACACATATAGACCTCATCGGGCCGAACAACTTTCGTGCTCTAAGTTAAACGCCACGCCAACAGGAAGTCAGCTATTAAGGGTTGTTTGAAAAACGCATGCTCTGGAATTTGATATACTCCTCCTACGATTAATCCGATCGCCACCAAACTCGGTCAGCATGAAGTCAAGACATTGATGATTAAAAATTGCCAGCGGATTTTTGATATCTCGAACGGTTTGGCCGTGGCGAGGCAACGAATTTGGCGAGAAAAAGGAAACAGGAAATGTGTTATAACGTCTGCATACATATATTGATCTTTATGAAACTTCACGAGTGTGTTGTTGTAGTAGTCTGATCACATGGATGTGACTATTGTGAGTCAAAGTTATAGCGCCACCAACTGGCAGCAGGAAGTGTATCACTTTTTGAAATGCTTTGAGATCACCCTCTTATTTTTACCTGATTTGCTTCAAACTTCATCAGTGTAATGTCAATACACAGCAGATGTAGACCTATGACAGGATTTTTGATATTTGAAATATTGTTGCCATGGCAACAGGTCAAACTGTAATAATATTCTTGAGTGTTTTTGAGGCTCTTAACATGCTTCAAATTGCATGAAACTCGACACACACATCAATATTGTCAACCAGTAGACATGGACAAAGCCATAGAAATGGGCGTGGTGGAGGGGCTCAGTAGCGCCACCTTTTGACAAAAGTGGGGGGTTAGTTTTTCCTACAGTCACCAAACTCGGTACACATATTGTTCTCATCAAGCCGGACAATTTTCTAATTTACATTCATTAGCTCCGACCAACAGGAAGTCGGCTATTTTTGAATGTTAATTTTTTGAAAAAGCAGGCTATGAATTTTATACTACTACCCTACAGGGTTTATCCAATTTACACCAAGCTTTTTTTACTTGTTGCTAACACATTGAAGTTGTTTAATTGCAAACGGATTTTGGATATCTCAAACGGTTTGGCCGTGGCGAGGCAACGAATTTATGGCAAGAAAAGGGAAACAAAGTGTTATAACTTCTGCATACATTAATTGATTTTGATGAAACTTTGGCTTAGTCTTCGTTGTACAAGGCTGATCACATGGATGTGACTATTGTGATTCAAAGTCATAGCGCCACCAACTGGAAGCAGAAAATGTGTCACTTTCAGCATACATTGAGATCACCCTCTTATTTTACCTGATTTGCTTCAAAATTCATCAGAATAATGTTAAAACTTGGCACATGTAATCATTTTGAAAATGGGCAGGGAGGAGGGGCTCTATAGTGGCACCTTGTAGTGCAGTAAATGTGGAGTGAATTTGACATAGCCCTTTGATGTTTAACCATTTTAAATGCCTATTGCCCGCTGTGCACAGTTGCCCTGAAGCCACCGGGGTGGCGGTGCCACCGGGCTTGGGCCCGCCATCGCTGCTCGCAGCTATATTTATTATTCTTCTTCTCTTCTCCAAAGTGAATTGCATTTTAGAGGGCCTAAACGTGCTCGAAAACTCACGAAACTTTGCACACGCGTCAGAAGTGGTGAAAATTTACGTCTGTTATGGGTTTCGGAATTTGGGCGTGGCAAAATGGCTCGATAGCGCCATCTAACGTACAGCCCCTCTCGCTACATTTCACTAGGGTTTTGAAATTTGGTACACACATTTATAAGCCCAAGACCTACAAAAAAGTCTCTCGGAGCGAAATCCGAAACCGAACAGGAAGTCAGATATTTTGAGTTAATTCACCGTTTTTTGCATTTTCCAGACGTTGTACTTTAACGAACTCCTCCTAGAGCTTTTATCAGATCAATGTCATATTTGTCAGTCTAATCTAAAGGCCTTTGCGACGTTAAATTGCGAAGATCTAGAGTTTTCACCAAAGGGCGTGTCCGTGGCGCCTGACAAAGTTTGATGTTTCGCCATGAAAAGAAGTTGTTGTAACTCATGACAACAATGTCCGGATCTGCCCAAACTTCACATGTTTTTTAGATCCCTGGCCTGAAGACATCTTCATAACAATATTCAGTTACAGTCATAGCGCCACCTGCAGGCAACAGGAAATGGCATGCTTTAAACACGTGGTTAACTCCTCCTAGGAGATTTAATCAGATCAATTCAGTTTTTGGGTCAGTCTAATCTAAAGGCCTTTGTGACGTTACAATTGCGAGATCGAGTTTTCACTGAAGGGCGTGTCCGTGGCGGCATGACACGTCTGATGTTTTCCCATGAAAAGAAGTTGTTGTAACTCAGACAAACAATGTCCGATCTTGCCCCAAACTCACATGTTTTATTAGAGTCCTGGCCTGAGGACATCTTCATGACAATATTCAGTTACGTCTAGCGCCACCCTGGGGCAACAGGAAATGACATTTTTTTACACTGTGATTAACTCCTCAGAGAGATTTAACCAGACAACATCATATGTTGTCAGTCTAATCTAAGACCTTAGTCGATGTAAATGTCAAAGACTTGAGTTTTCGTTGAAGGCGTGTCCGTGCGACTGACAAAGTCTGATGTTTCGCCATGAAAGAGAAGCTGTTGTAACTCGGCATACTATGTCTGATCTGCCCCAAACTTCACATTAGTGATAAAAAGTCCTGCCTAAAGACTCTATATGACAATATTCCAGTAGCTATAGCGCCACCTGTTGGCATCAGAAGTGTGGGCACTTTTACATGATTTTGGCCAAATCTCCTGTATTTACTCGCTACCATGCATGTCACCCACTGTTTCTCCTGTTTTCCTGAGGCCAACGGGTGTCGGTGAGGCCCGGGTGCGCGGCCTTTCCTCGCTGCTGCAGCTTTAATTATTAGGGCCCGAGGCACGATGGTGTAGGACCCTATTGGCATTGCCTCCGTTTATAATATTATTATTATGGCCAAGCCCTGAAGTCTGACGGCCCTTTTGTTTCCTTTAGGAGTCTATTTTTATTTTTTTTCTAAGTTTTTGGGGTTTTTGGGCCCTTACATGCCTCAAAATCTCTTGAAATTTGGCCAGGGTCAAACACCCCCGCTGCCATTACAGCCGAGAAAAGCAGTACCCGGCGTGTCAGAGGGGCTCGACAGCGCCCCCTTGAATTGAGATCGAAAACGTGGTTCTATATATCAACCCGCTTGCACATATAAGTCTAAAATCGGTACCACATAGTGGTCACAACATCAAGCCGGACAATTTTCTTACTTTACATTCATTAGCTCTGACCAACAGGAAGTCAGCTATTTTGGTTTGAATGTTAATTTTTTGAAAAAACAGGCTTTGAATTAATACTACTACTCCAACAGGGTATACAATTACACCAACCTTTTTTTAAACTTGGGCTAATACATTGAAGTTGTTTAATTGCAAACGGATTTGGGATATCTCAAATGGTTTGGCCGTGGCGAGGCAACGAATTAATAGCAAGAAAAGGGAAACAAAGTGTTATAACTTCTGCATACATTTTGATTTTGATTAATCTTCGCTGTGTGCGTTCTACAAGGCTGATCAAATAGATGTGACATTGTGAGTCCAAGTTATAGCGCCCCCAATGGCAGCAGGAAATGTGTTACTTCAGCATGCTTTAGATCACCATCTTATTTTACCCTATTGCTTCAACGTCATTTAAATAATGTCAAAACATGTCGATGTAGACCTTTGAAAAGATGTGATATCTCAAACACAGTTGCCTTGGAACGCATCAAAACTTTAATTTCGTTTTGAATGCTTTTGAGACTCTAGGCATGCTTCAAATTGTTTGAACTCCACACACACAATCAGGATTGGTAGCCTATACATGGACACAGCCTAGCAACGGGCAGTGAGGATGGGCTCTATAGCGCCACCGTTGATAGTGCAGTAATGTGATGTGATTTTGACAATAGTCTTTTAAGCTTACTGTTTTTAAATGCCCATTGCCCCCGCTGTGCACGTTGCCCTGAAGCCACCGGGGTGTCGTTGCCACCGCTTTGCCCGTCATCGCTGCTCGCATCTATATTTCGGGCCAGCCCTGTAAGGGGCTGAGGCCCTTGTTTTCTTTAGGATTATTTTTAGGGGCCAAAAGCCCTGTAAGGGCCTGAGGCCCTTTTTGTGTTTCTTTAGATTCTTCTATGAGGGCCAAGCCCTGTAAAGGCTGAGCCCTTTTCGTTCTTTAGTATTATTAGTATTATTATTTTTATCTAAGTTTTTTGGTTTTTGGGGCCCTTACATGCCTCAAAAACTCTTGAAATTTTGCCAACCGGGTCAGAACCCGCGGCCATTACAGCGGAGAAAAGCTGGTACCGGCGTGGCAGAGGGGCTCGCCAGCGCCCCCTTGAAATTGGTCAGAAAACGTGGTCCATATATCAAACACGCTTGCACATACAAGTATAAAACTCGGTACACATATAGACTTTATCGGGCCGAACAACTTTCGTACTCTAAGTTATACGTCACCTCAACAGGAAGTCAGCTATTATGGGTTGTTTGAAAAACGCCATGCTCGGGAATTTGATATACTCCTCCTAGGCAATTAATTCCGATCACCACCAAACTCGGTCAGCATGAAGTCAAGACATTGATGATGAAAAAATTGCCAGCGGATTTTTGATATCTCGAACGGTTTTGGCTGTGGCGAGGCAACGAATTATGGCGAGAAAAGGGAAACAGGAAATGTGTTATAACTTCTGCATACATTGATTGATCTTTATGAAACTTCACGAGTTGTTGGTTGTATAGTCAATCACATGGATGTGACTATTGTGAGTCAAAGTTATACTGCCACCCAACTGGCAGCAGGAAGCGTGTCACTTTCAAAATGCTTTGAGATCACCATTTATTTTATCCTTTGCTTCAAAAAACTTCACCACAATAATGTCAAAACATGGCAGATGTAGACCTTTGAAAAGAATTGTGATATCTCAAACATAGTTGCCTTGGCAACACGTCAAACTTTTATACTATCCTTGGGCGTTTTTGAAGCCGTTACATGCTTCAAATTGGATGAAACTCGACACACATATCATTATTGTCATACAGTAGATATGGACAAAGCCTTAGAAACGGCGGGAGCAGGGGCTCTGCAGCGCCACCTTTTGACAAAAGTGGGGGGTTTAGTTTAACTACAGTCACCAAACTCGGTACACTTATTGTTCTCATTAAAAACTGGACAACTTTCTCATTTACAGTCATTAGCTCTGACCAACAGGAAGTCAGATATTTTGGTTTAAATGTGGATTTTTCTTCTTACGACACATACTTAAGTCTCTTAGACGTAGGTCTCAGTCCCCACCCCCTCCCTCTGTGTGTGTGTGTGTGTGTGTGTGTGGTGTGTGTGTGGTGAGTGAAAGTGAGAGACAGAGAGACAGAGAGAGTTTTTACACCTTTTTATTTTGCAGACTCACTGTGCTTAAGAGTTTATTTCAACCCTTACTCAAACCATCTGAAGCAGCTAATCAGTAGTTCATTTGTTAGGCCCTGACACATATTATTACATTATTAGTTTGATAATAGGGTTTTCAAATAAAAACACACTGCAAAAGCATGCTTTTGGTGCATAAGATGGGGGCACAAACACAGCTCAGGGAGGTCAAAACATGAAGTGTGAGGATATTGACTAGCCTTATTCCTGACTACCTGCGTTTCAAATTACGGGTTCCACTTCCGGTTTGGTGAACTTCCATTCAAAAAACTGAAACTTATCGTTTCAAATCATATGGTTGCCCTACAATTAAAGCTTATCTGTCAGCTTGACTGAATCAGCTGTCAATTTCTTTCATGTTTTATTTTCAGACATCATAAGAATGACATAATGCTTGGTATTGTAATATGTTATAACAAAATATCTATGGCAAGAGCTCTTTTCAGCAGCTGCTTTCTATCCTCCAGAATATTTTATTTTGTCTCTTTGCATACTGCTGTAAATAGTATGAAAAAGGACAGCATACTGTACTTTGTGGTCTGTTCTCTATATAATTTACAATACATCCCATTAATAATTCACTGGAATGCACAAAGAATCTCCTCAAAGCCTCACGTCTCTTTCCAGGTTTGTTTCACAGGTAAATACAATTTATTAAAATGGAAATCACTTTGAAATAGTATCACACAATGCTGAAGTTCATGACCTTTTTTATTAAGGCAATGTATTACATAATGCATATATATATCACGATAGCATATGTTCAACCATCCGTTATGCTGTGGAAAAATCACACCTTTACATGGCTTGTTGAAATTACGTTGTTGATGCTTTCACACTTTTAAATGTCCATTTATTGTCATTGGTTTGAAGGGTGAGTAGAATAATGTCATCTTATTGTACCCAGTTTAAAAGATCATAGTGTCTATACTGACTGTTTACAGTTTAACGGAAATTACTCCCATAATTCGTGCAAACGTGTGGGCGTTGGAATAAGGGGATACAACATCAGCAATCACAGCATTCGCATTAAGGCTAAATTAGATTTCTCAGAGCACGGTGGAGTTTGCACAAATAACAGTATGTAATTTGCTCTAGATTTTTGTTAGGGTTTGTCTGAGAAAAAACACAGACATGGCGATTAGGATGATTATTTTTGCACTCATTGTTTGATTTAAATTAAATTACGATTGTATTGTTAGTAATTGAACCTGGATGAATCCAAATGAAGGGTACTATACTTCAGATCAGTAAAAGATAAGAAACTGTTAGTCTTTGTTTTGTTTTTTTCGAATGACAAATAGCTGTGTTAGCACTGATTAAAGTGGATTGATCTATGTTTTCATTGTATGAGTTTTTTAATGAACTTTAAAACTTGGAAAATAAACTGCATTGTTTAGGTACATGCAATATTTTGTGTGTAGTAATTTATTTGTAAATATTATGATATAATCAATGTTAAATAATAGTTTGGATAACACCAACATTACTTATAGTGCCAGCCTTAATATGGTTTGAAAGAAATATTTGTATAAATTTAATAAGGTAGTAGCAGTAGGAGTAAAAAAAAAAATCCTGTATTTGTCATCTTAAGGAGGCAAGCTGACAGGAAATATATGTACGAAATATTTGTTTATCTAAAACTTGATCTATAGTGGACAATTGTAGTGAATAGCAGTCTTCTGGTAGTTGAAATGGTTAAAAGTTAATAATATGCTGTTTGCCCAAAAACACTAAAAACTGGCTGAAGTTTGAAGTAAAAGCTGCTGGCAGTAATGTGGTGTGATATTGACAAGTACTTTTATGTTTAACCGTTTTAAATGCCCATTGCCCGCTGTGCACAGTTGACCTAGCCACCGGGTGGCGGTGCCACCGGCTTTGGCCCGTCCATCGCTGCTCGCAGCTATATTTATTATTTATTTTTTTTCCCGACTTCGGGCTTTTTGGGGCCCTTACCATGCTCAAACTCTTGAAAATTTGCACACACATTGGAATCCGCGGCCATCAGGGCGGGCAGAGCTGTACCCGGCGTGGCAGGGGGGCTCGACATCGCCCCCTTGAAAGGGTCCGAAAACTGGTCTATATATCAACACGCTTGCACATACAGTATAAACTCGTACACATATAGACCTCATCGGGCCAAACAACTTTCGTATCTAAGTTAAACGCCACCTAACAGGAAGTCAGTTATTAGGGTTGTTTGAAAACGCATGCTCTGGAATTTGATATACCCTCCTAGGAGATTAATCCGATCCCACCAAACTCGGTCAGCATGAAGTCAAGACATTGATGATGAAAAATGCCAGCAGATTTTTGATATCTCGAACGGTTTGGCCGTGGCGAAGCAACGAATTTATGGCGAGAAAAGGGAAACACGAAATGTGTTATAACGTCTGCATACATTAATTGAGTTTATGAAACTTCAGCGGGTGTGTTGGTTATAGGAGTCTGATACATGGATGTGACTATTGTGAATCAAAGTATGGCGCCACCAACTGGCAGCAGGAAGTGTGTCCTTTCAAAATGCTTTGAGATCACCCTCTTATTTTCACCCGATTTGCTTCAAACTTCATCACAATAATGTCAAACATGGCAGATGTAGACCTGTTACTGCATTTTGTCATATCTTAAATATTGTTGCCATGGCACACGTCAAACTTTCATAATATCTTGGTATTTTTTGAGGCTCTTAACATGCTTCAATTTGGATGAAACTCGACACACACATCAATATTGTCATACAGTAGACATGGGCAAAGCCTTAGAAATGGGCAGAGAGCAGGGCCTATAGCGCCACCTTTGACAAAAGTCGGGGGTTAGTTTTAATCTACAGTCACCAAACTCGGCTACATATTGATCTCATCAAGACTGATAACTTTCTATTTACAGTCATTAGCTCAGCCAACAGGAAGTCAGATATTTTTTGTTTGAATGTGATTTTTCACGCACACACATAGGCATAGGCACTCTCTCTATGTGCAACTCACATTCCCCCCTCCCCCCCCCCCCTGACACTCACACCAGTGTGTGTGTGTTTGTGAAAGAGAGAGAGAGAGAGAGAGAAGAGAGAGAGACAGTCCTGAGACTGACATTAAAATTGTCTTTGCAGGTTCTGTGATTTGGTTCCATTTATTTTTATTTATTTATTTTTTTTCATTGTATACCACATATATTGAAATTAAATGAAACATGCTTTTGGTGCATAAGATTGGTGCACAAATAACAGCTCAGGGAGGTCAAAAAACACATGAAGAGAAGTGTGAGGATTATACAACTGGTTTGTAAATAATGTAATACGTAATTTTAGAAATGAAAATTGATCATTAATAAAGTATGAAATACAATTTTTAAACACATAAAGATGCTTATAAATCAAGAACAAGCATTTATAGCTGTATTATAAACTGCTTACTAATGTCTATCAATGCTTTATAAATGATGAATTGACTATTTACTAATACTTAACTAATGCTTCACAGTGTGCAGTTATTATAAAGTGTTACCAAATTTTTAAATTCATTATTTATTGACATGATTTAAATTTATTAAAAACCCCTGTTTCAGTAAAATTTCACATGATTATAAAAGTTTCTGTTTAAAATAAAACTTGCATAAGTGAGCAAAAAACTAGGACATGTACCTTATTATACCTGAGACTGACATAAAATTGTCTTGGCAGGTTCTGAGATTTGGCTCTATTTATATTTTTTTTCATTTTATTTTTTATCTTATCCACACATATTAAAATTAATTAAAGCATGCTTTTGGTGCATAAGATTGGTGCACAACACAGCTAGGGAGGTCAAAAAACACATGAAGAAAGAGTGAGGATTATACAACATCAGCAACCACAGACATTCACATTAAGGCTGGATTTTTTTCAGCTGCATAATTTTCAAAGTAGTCGGGTCATTGTTCTTTTCACACTGCATGACTATCTTGGCCAGCATTCAGTCGCTGCTGTGTTCAAACGCACGATGGATCGGAGACAGAAGGTTTCACACTGCATGACTTTACAATAGAAGAATTGCAGACAACTCTGTCTGGCACGCAAACTATGTTTCACAACACAAACACACGGAGATGTGACGAAAACAACGTGATATCATGCGTGCAGAGTTTCTCACGTGAGACT